>JBBBDQ010001780.1:962500-1142500 GCA_037127315.1 Ascarosepion bandense | reverse complement strand
GGAGCATTTTTCTGATTCATTCTTTCTAAAATCATTTGACTTCTTGAACAATGACTCGAGAAAAGCTATGCATTTCTAAGATAGCATCTCAACATTACCCGGAACTGGCCCTGGACTAACTACTTCATCGCTTCATTTTGCTACTCAATCTTGTGAGGGTGGTTTCCGCCACTAGCCACCCTGCTTTTCTTCCATCCGTTTGGTCATCGGAAATTAACTCTTTACTGATTATTCATTTGACTCGTTTTTATTTATAGATTCGTTTTTAAAGAAGTTTAGTGATTATTTTGCTACTTGGTTTATCTTTTTCTTTTCGACACTTTCGTCGCCTGACAAAGATGAAGGAGGTTTTATATCAAATGAAAATCTTTGCCAAATATCATTAACATTTACTGTAAAATGAAAAAAATAATTTGGATCGAAAGAAATTAGCGTTCATTTTTCTCATTTCTGCACTTAGTGCTAAAATTTAGAGTACAATTTTAAAAAAATATAATATCTGTTTTTTTTACCAGTTACAATGATTTCTTTACTCTGACCCAATCGGAATCAGCTAATTTATTTTGCCTGATCTTACAAATAATCATTTTTTCAATAAATATATGAAGTATGAGGTATGAAAACCATTATGAAAAGGTTCGATTCTTGATTTTCATTAATTGTGACTAGGAAATAAATATGGCTTTATGCAAGGAAATAAAAAACGACGCTCCACGATAAGAACAAAAATGTAAAACGATCAAAACGGTTTGTTCTCTTCTAATTTTCTTCCTTTCAGTTTAATATATTCTTTCTTTTGTTTCTCTCATGAATGTCACGCCACTGATTGAAAAAACAGAACCGCTCTTACTACTAATAAGAACACACACTGTGGTTTTTGGAAAACTGAAAGACAAACGCTGAGATGAGACAAGACGAGACGGGGTTTGTCAGGACATGTAATTCATATAGTTAAATCTATGATTTTCCATACTAAAAACAAAGAGAAATTGTGATTTGCAGACTGAATTAATAGGTATTGTTATAAGGTAGGAAAGAATAAAATAAGTGCTCATCATGATGTGAGACAAGCAGAAATATTAAAAAAAGAGTGAAGAATACATATGGCAAACCAGATAATAACGATTCTTATTTCTTTTCGATTTCAATATTTAACCTATGAAAAAGATGGTATAGTACAAATACTCTGCATTTTCTCTGACTACATTATATTTGCAATTTACATATTCCCATCTACCTGTTATGCATGTATGAATATACTTACAAATAAACTTTCACAGACAGACTGCAGGGCACATATAAATTTTCACTGACAAATAAGACAATGGGTAATTTAATGCCAAAATAGAAAAAAATGCTGTCTCATACGTTTCTTCCTTCAAAAAACTTCTTTGGACTAAAGTTTGTTTTTTTTTATCGAGGGAGTCATATATATATATATATATATATGTGTGTGTGTGTGTGTGTGTGTGTGTGTGTGTGTCGGGGAAGAGATTGGTACACAGATATTGTCTACAATTTTACAGCGAGGAAATATTGAAAATACAATGATTTTAACTTTGAATTTAAATATTTGTCATCTGGTGTATCTAGATACATAAACTAGTTCAGCTTTCTAGCACTTTTATTTTTATTTTTATCACAATTATATTGTAATAGCAGCGGATTTGTTGGGAAAAGTGACATGTCATATGAATCTAGACATAAATTAACCATGAAAGACTCATAAAATAGTGAACTTTCTATACAATTTCGTCTTAAATAACTTTCTCAATGATCAGATATATTACTGTTGTAGATTCCGGGTGAGGAACCGCACAAAATAATGAACAACAAAAACAGATACGGAAATAGAAAAGTAGGTTACATTGAACGTAATATAAAACTTGAACGCAGTTTAGTAAATCCAAGAATACTGTTAGTAAGAAAATAAATATATACAAGCCTTGAAGTGAAGTTGTTAGAAACAGAATAGTATATCTGTGTATATTATTCTAGCTGAGTGAAGCTCAGAGCTAGTCTGGTCTCTGGGTAACTTCGGTATCTCTCGGAACTCTCCAATAACGGATCTCTGCTCTCCACTGCCAACTGCAACTGCAACTACTGTTCTCTCTATGACGGGAGTATATGTACACTCAATCGAGTCCATTATCATATACAAAAGGGGGATATCCCACAACAATTACAATGTAGAATTCATGCACTGAGTGAATTGTTTTATACATTATCAAATTTACATTAATCTATTATTTTATTTAAATTCCTAGATTTTTTCATTTTGTCATTCAATTACCCATCATTTATTTTATTGTATATCATACTCTCCGACAGACATTTAGACAGACATTTAGACAGACAGACAGACAGACAGGTAGATAGATAGATCATCGCTTGTAGATATTGGCACTAAATCAAGCGTTAAACTAAAAATATTTATAAACAACGAACAACAAATTTCTCTGACAAACTACAGTTTATTATTTGTACAAATATTTACTATTATTTGTAGTTACAAATGATGAAATATTGAAAATATTCTAAGTGAATAACAACCATATTTATTTAGCTGAAATAACCATTTAAAGATATGGGAATAAATAATAAGTTGAAAGTGGATAAAAATACAAAACATTTTCATACTAACAAGACAAGCAATGTTTTGATAAACGACATCAGCGTTAAAAAAGAAATAATAATAATAATAATAATAATAATAATAATAATAATAATAATAATAAACCCGAACAGACATGGTCTGGAATTACAGAAGACGATGTTAAATTTGCACTAAAAAAAGCACACAATTGGAAATTCCCAGGCATAGATAAAATTCCTAACTTTTGGCTATATTATTTAAATGCAGCACATAAAAAAATAGCCAAAGAACTTCAAGAAATGGTTGACGATCCCACTAAAATTCCTGCATGGATGCCCAAAGGAATTACAATTCTTCTACCCAAAGATTGGTGACGCAAACAACCCGAAAAACTACAGACCAATTACATGCCTTCCGACAATATATAAACTATTAACATCTATTTTAACAAAACAGACATATTTATACTTAGAAAGAAATGGCATGTTACCGTTTGAACAAAAAGGGTGCAAACGTGGCTGTTATGGTTGTAAAGACCAATTGCTAATTAACAAAATGATCCTGGAAAACTGCTACAGTACAAAGAAAAATCTTAGTACTGCCTGGATAGATTATCGAAAGGCATTCAATAGTGTGCCACATGAATGGATTTTAAAGACTTTAAATATATACAAGATATCGCCCGTCATCATCAATTTCATCAAACAGTGCATGTCTATATGGAAAACAACCCTTTACCTCAATCATATAAATGGAACCTATAAGTCTGATGAAATAAACATCAAAAGAGGTATATTTCAAGGTGATTCTTTATCTCCCTTACTATTCTGCATATCATTAATAGCACTAACCAGTCAACTTAATAAGACAGAATATGGTTATAAAATAGGCCAAAAGAAAATAAGCCATCTATTTTACATGGATGACTTAAAGTTATATGCTAAGAATGATAATGAGCTGGAAGGTCTTCTGCAAACTGTAAAATGCTTCAGCGAAGACATTGGAATGAAATTTAATTTGAATAAATGTGCTAAAGCTACAGTTTTACGTGGATCAATACAAGAAACATCCTCAAGTAGCTTAGACCCTGCTGTAACAATAAAAGAATTGAAACCAGAAGAAGCTTATAAATACCTAGATGCAAATGAGAGCGAAAACATTCACCATAAAAAAATGAAAGAAATAGTGCGTAAAGAGTACTATAGAAGGCTACGAATGATATTAAAAACTGAATTAAATTCACAGAACAGAGTTATGGCCATTAATAGCCTTGCAATCCCAGTTGTCCAATATAGCTTCAACATCTTAAACTGGACTCTAAATGACATCAGGCGAATGGATGCTAAAACAAGAAAGCTTCTTTCTAAGCATAGGATGCATCACCCAAAGGCTGATGTAGACCGTCTATACATACCCCGTAAAGAAGGTGGAAGGGGTCTTATTCAGCTGGAATTGTCATACAAGACAACAACTATTGGCTTACTAACATACATAGAAACAACAAAGGATTGGATGATACAATTAGTAAGACAACATGAAGAAAGAAAGAAAAAATATTCAATAATAAAAGAAGGCAGTAAATACAAACAAGATTTACAGTTAGTAGATTCTGTAGAAAAGCAAAACAGAAGCCAAGAACCAACTATTGCGGCAAAAAACATGAAAATGAAAGCCAAAGATAAAGCTCTTGAACAGATGAAACAGCGCTGGCAAGACAAACCTCTGCATGGCCAATATCCAGAACGTGCCAATAAATCCAATGTTGACAAAGTTAATACTCATCGATGGTTACGTGCATCTGGATTAAAGTCTGAAACTGTAGTCTTTATTCTTGCAGCACAAGACCAAAGTCTTTTCACTAGAAACTTTCAGGCAAATATTATGCATAATAATATGGATCCAAAATGCAGGTTTTGTGATAAACACCAAGAAACAATAGACCACCTAATCTCAGGCTGTTCTGTGCTTGCCCCAAATGAATATAAAAATCGCCACGATATAGTTGGGCAATATTTACATTGGGCAAAGTGCAAACATTATGGAAAAGCTGTAAACAAACACTGGTATGAACATCACCCAGCACCGGTTACAGAAATAGAAGATGTAACCATTCTATGGGATTACACCATCTACACAGACAGAAAAATTGAAGCAAATAGGCCAGACATTATTGTTAAAAACCAGAAGGAGAAAACTTGTCTATTAATTGATATGGCTTGTCCAGCGGATTGTAACATAGCAATCAAGGAATTTGAAAAACTGTCAAAATATAAAGACCTGGAAATTGAAATAGAAAAAATGTGGAAATTGAAAACAAGAGTTGTGCCAGTGATAGTAGGTGCACTTGGAATGATAAAAAATGGAACAAAACAACACATTGAAAGAATCCCTGGAAACCCCAGCTTAAGAGATATACAAAAAATTGTCTTATTAAGTACAGCCCACACACTAAGGAAAACTTTATCTATGTAATGCTGGGGATGATAGGGAAGATAGAAAAACATGAAATGGAGTCATAACAACACGCCACTACCTGCCTTAGGTCTCCCCGCAGAGTTGGTTGGTAGTGAGACCAAAGCAGAAATCGAAATATGATGAAAAATGACATAATAATAATAAACGGACATATGAGAAGCTATTTAGCCTTGGTAGACAATTATCTAATAAAGGTTACACGAACAATTATACCTGCAAAGCTTTAATTCTACCATTCACTAATTGAATTATCAGAAGTCATACATACAAGAAACTCTTACAGAACTAAACAGAGCTAAAGAGAAACCTAAGACCATATCTTTCTGAATATAAACTTTCAAATATAAGACGAGATATACAGCGAAGCAAAAAGTAGACAAAAATTGAACTGAATGTGGTAACCGAAGATATAAATTTACAAACAGTTGATGCACAGGAAAAACAATTGGCAGTTGATAAAATGTCGCCAGTAGAATTAACTCAGAAAATCTGCAATACCATAAATGTATTAGAAGTAGAAGAAAATACATTAAATGACAGATTAAGACCAGATTGAATTGAAAAATTAAATTAAATCACTAAAGGTGCTGAGCTAAGTAGTGAAGACTTGGATTTCGTTAATGAAAATATACGCAGCATTAATGAACTCACAGCAATGTCCACACGAGAAGAAGCAGATACGAAAATATATTTTGGTGACTAATGAAGCACCTATAAAAGAAAATCTGAAGCAAATTAAAAACCAAATGAATCAGAAATTTTGAAAGCCAGAAGCAGGTTCTACAGAAAAAACGAAACTTTTGCATTTGATGCTAAACATTTTACGGAGAGATTAGAATGTAGCCTATGAGTGCAGAGGAATCGGTTCAGAAGAAATGGAATGGTGTTGGAAAACAATATGGTGTTATAAAAAGACACAGCGGAAATGCTGAATGGATGAAAAAGATTGAAGAGGCATACAGGACCCTAAATAAAAAATATCGCAGGATATATGTTAGAATGAGTTGCAACTGGCACTAAAGTAAACACATAAATGTAAATCACCTGAGGTGGATAAAGTAACAAATTATTGAACCATGTGAAGCTAATATATATATTCCAATTAATTAAGTAAATTAAGTAAATACAAAGACCTGTAAATAGAAATTGAAAAAAGGATATGGCATCTTAGAGCAACTAGTAAACCATTAGATGTACTTAGAATGTACGTTGAGGTGCAGTTGATATCGGTTCGGAACGAGAAATTTCAAGCGCTGAGTTCAAATTCCAGCTGAATTCGTTGCATTCACTTATGTACAAATACTCTTGGAAAAGGTATTAACCCGTCTCTTATCCCTCCAGCAATGGGCTAAATAGCAGGACTGATTGGATTCCATAGATTTGGTTGGCAACCAGTCTACCGAAGAAATTAATTGCAACCCACTGCGGGAAGATCTGCCCAGTATCACATATGACACTTAACATAGATACTGGATATATGTGGCTGGTAATTTGTACATTTTTATATTTTGGGGGTTTTTTGCCCAATGTTTGACTAACGAAAGTAACTACTATTTATTGCCCCAGGGGTCTTGTTGATACTCGACAATTGATGAATCGTAGAAAACTTTTTCAATAATAATAAATGCTTAAAAAGAAAATTCTATGCAAAGTTATAGAAATAACGAAGTCTACACTGATCAGGAAATAAAGAAAGGAGAGAGTTGTGAAATGAGTACATGATAATAATACTAAAATAATAATAATAGTAAAATGGATTAAGAATACTGAACAGAAGAATAGAAAGATAGATGGATAGACATGGAAGAACAACACAGACGTTAAAAACATGTCTCCAAAACTAAAAAAATAGAAATAGAAATAAATGTCACCAAAACTAAATATATATATATTTAGGAAAAAATAGAAATCTTCAGGAATATATAAGATAACCTTCTGGCGAAATGATTTTCTGTATCTGCACAAAACGTAAGCAAATATGTTTTCTAATGCATTAAGTATCCCAGGACAAAACCCTGAATGGTTAAATCAAGATATTACTCATTTAATTCCCCAAAGAGGTAATCCTGTCAACCCCTGATCAATAATACGTATATCCAAAGCATAAAAAATACTTACATCGCTTTTAAGTAATAGAATGTATCAGTTTCTTTGGACATATAACATTATTATTGAAAAGCAAAAGTAAAAGAAAAGAAAAAAAGGTTCTTACAACAATTATAAACAATTGCTGATCAAATTGTTTCTGGAAAACTGCTTAAAAAAGGAAAAATAAGAACTTAAACAATTTGTAGATAGACTACAGAAAGATGTTCATACCATCTGCATTACTGGACATTAAACGCTACAATTATCAAATATTTTCCAACTCTGATTAATTTTCCAAAATCAGTGTGAAAAATTGAACAATACCTAAAACAATAACTACCTTAAAAATGTCCATGGAAACTTACTGATCAATAGTGTAATAATTTAAAGGGACCCCTGTAATGCATTAATGCCTCTCTCCCAAATGAACTAAATAACCTAGATTATGAATATGACCTATTTCATAAACTTATTAATCACTTATTGTACATGGATAACTTAAAATTATTTTCAGAAACGAATAATGAACTAGAAACGTATATTAACAGCAGAAAATAAATTAACTGATGGTGTTAACATGGAATTTGGCTTAGACAAATGTGTTAAGACAAACCTTAAAAGAGACGACAGATACATACAAGGGGTATAAAATTTGATCATGAAAACAAGATTCAAAGAGAGGATAAGAAAAACATGTCAAAATATCTTGAAGGAAAGAAAGAGATCCAACACGCAACAATGAAAAACACAGAAAGGAATGTTTTAAACCAGTGCACTGAAACAATAAAACATTAAACATGTTTGAAGCTATAATGAGATTAACTGGAATTTGGAAGTGGCAAGCATAATAGATACAACGATCAGCAAACTGCTAACCATATATAAAATGTATTAACTCAAGGCAAATGTGGAACTGTTGAAGATAGAGAAATGATCCGATAAAAAGTTACACTTAAAACCCCAACCATAGGAATGGAAGATATCTAAAAATAATAAATTATTGGAGGTTAAAGTTAGAATGAATCAACTAAAAACCTTCATTCAATAAAACTGCAAAATATTCCAACAAGATCTGCAACGAAATGAACAAGATGAGATAGAATACGAGATCCCTGCAAAAGATGCAAAAAGTAGAAGACTAAAAGCAAAATTAATGTTTAACCAACCAGAAAACAAGTGAAGAAAAGTTACATGGCCGATAACAATTTCGACTACAAAAACTCTGATATTGACAAAAGTCACACTCATCAATTGTCATGGTTAAAACCAGAAGCAGAAAAGTTTATCTCAAAAGTTCAAGATCAAAGACTGCCAAAATCTCACCAGACATATATTTTACGTTATGGAGAAAATACATAAGCATCTGTCCACACGCAGAGGAGAGTAGTAATCATGTAATCTTGCGCTGCTCCTACCACTAAATTAATTTAAAAAATAGGCATGATAACGTAGGACAATATATTCTTTATTAATTTAAACTATATAGGAAAATGGTTTGACAAAATATGACCCTAGTTCTAGAAGGTAACGGTTTGATTTTCTTCCGGATCATTCAAGTATAATGACCGCATTATACCAGATATTGTCATAAAGGATTAAGAAAATATAAATGTTATCTAACCGTCTAATAAAGACATTTCAGCGAAAGAATTTGATAAATTCTCTAAATATATGTATCTGGAAACAGATATTATAAGAACACGGCATTGAACAGAAGCATTATTTTATCATATGTAAGAATACGAGGAACCATTAAAACGAATACGGATATACACATGATGAATGTTCAGAAAAATCATTTTTGTCTTAAGTACAAAACATTACGTTAATTAGCATTGTTTACATATTTTATAACCCTTTCAATAACTCCCTTAAAATGTTTCTTAAAAACTTTCATTTACATAAGCATTCAGGTAAAACAAAAACAAAGGGAAATAATTGGATTAATCATCAAATCAAAATTAATATGAAAAACGCAGAAATGTATAAGTATTTTCTCGTTTCTCTGTCTATTCAAATCAGTTACTAGGCTCTAATTTATCCCACTTGTGTGATGCAGTCCCATTTTATTGGATATCTTTTTGTCTTAAAACGATAATGTACATAAATTATGTCAGAATACAATAAATAAATTTAATTTTTGCAGCAAGCATTATTTAGACTGAAATAGACTTATACTAAACAGAATAGATTGAAATATCTACCGGGTAATGCCTTGTATCCAATCACACATCTAAATAGGGACAACATAGAAAGGATTTTCTACTTAAATAGTTACTAAGCAAAACATACAATTGCCTGACTGTTGCGCGCTTTCTTGAATTGAGATATAGAACTATCAGATTTTCTTGCAATATAAGTATATAAGAATTCCTTTATTGTTTCACAAAATTTCTTTACCATTTTTTTCCTCTTATGTTACTCTCTTAAACGCTTCGTTTCATTTGGGGTTCATTGGATAAAAACATCAAATATATGGGACTAATTTCAAAAGTTTGGGTTATAAAATAGTCACGATTCAAAACTAGATTGCAAAAGATTCAGCAAATGTACATGTGCACAAACCATTTGTGTACATGTTTCTCGCAATTGTAAGTTGAATTCAATATATATATTTTATTGTGGGTCTCTTTTGAGAATTTTCTCTTGAATAAAAATGACGTATTTATTTAGATACTAGCAGTATAGCCCGACGTTGCTCGGGTGTAATGAAAGCTTTAAACTAATCCATGTTTCTGGAGCTCAGACTCTTTGGACGTTGGCACGAAAGACTAAAATGCAATAGTTGTTTCCAATTAAAGCGAAACCGTAGACTGAAAGAAAAATGAATGGATGTAAGTCAAATTTTGATTTCCTGGTATCGATATCAAATAAGTGTTTTTCGTCGTAAACTGAATTTTGAAGGCTAAATAATTCCTCTGAGTAAATGGCATCATGGATGAGACTAAGAACTACAATTATACCTACTTAGAGCCAAACTCGAAGTAAAAACTAAAATAAAAAATGTTGAAAAAATACAGACATACAGGCAGATAAACAGACACGCACACAAACATCTTGATTTTTATATATATATATATATATCATCGATTTTCTGCACTGTTGTAAGAACTGCAACCTTGAAACTTCTGAATATCGTTTCTTATGTATTTGTCTATAAGTATATCAAATTTGATTAAAATCGGACCACTACTTCTATAGCCCGATTTTTTCGATTATCGATTTTCAATATTTATCGGGGGTACATCGACACAAAATCTAGCTAAGAACACTTGCAGACGCTTATAGTACAATTGTGTAAATTTTCATGAAAATCGGTTCAGCCGTTTTGGAGTCTATAGGTAACGGACACAGACACACACACATACACACACAAAGTTCTATTTATAAATAAGTTTAGATTTTGAGTTTAAGCTCAAGCCTACTTGTTACTGAAACAATCTGAGAATCATATCTTAAGAGATTTCACGCTCTTTTCTTCTAAAATGCATGCCTAATTTATCATATCTTTAAAAAAAAATTGAAGTCTTCGTTTTTGCTTTAAAAAATGAACTCCTGACAAAAATTCAAAAATTCATATAATACGTGTGCGATAGATGAATGTTGTCTAAAATACCCAAAAGTAAAAATAACACTGACATCTCATTTTAACAGGTATATTAACTAAAATTACACAAAAATATTTTGAAATGCTAAGGAGCAAATTTATTCATTGAATTGGCTACAACCACAACCTCTAGATGATTTCGAAATCTTCTGCATCTCTTTTTGATGGTCACCTTGTTTAAGATGGTAAACGCTGCCATAATCCTTGCCTTCAGTTCATCTTTGGTGTTACAAGGAAGTTTGTCAATCTTTTGCTCAACTGTGCCACACACATAATAATCAAAAGCGTTGCAGTCTGGGAAGTTAGATGACCAGATGTAATGGCTGATGTAGTTGCTAAAATTGTCCGACAGCCATGACTAGATTCTCCTGATAGTGTGAGTTATGTTGCTAGACATAGGGTCTTCCAGCAGCAACCCTCTTGAGCCAGGGCAGTCTTACTTCCTCAAAGCACTCCTTGTCGAGTTTGAGGGTCTGTGAGAAGATGAGGTATAACATCACTAGTGATCATTCCATACACCATGACGTTGATAAGATATATCATTTACATATTTCCGAATCCCCTGCATCGTTCTCAGATTGACACCCAAACACTCTGAAATATTCGTATTAGAGTTTCCATCACTAATGCCAAGAAGTACAACATACTGTTTTCAAATGTCTGACAGGGTGAATTGGATTATGGTGCTCTTTTTCTCACAGAAAATGCCTAATTAATCCTACTGCAGTTGACAAAAGCAAGAACATACAATGCACATGTTCGAAATTAAAAATTTAAAAAATGGCGACAATTTACCCATCGTATCCTGTCTGATTAAAAAGTAATTTGACTAAACCCAAGTTAACGATGTTACAATTATAACTTTATCATAAAATAACGTAAAAAGCTAACCCAGTTTATTGATTAAAAATAAGATATTTTCTTTATTTTCGATGTTATTTTCATTGAACCTCTTAAGGAGATGTTAAAAACTTCTCGTTCTAACCCAGTTCGCAAAATCTGACTAATTTGTCTTTTAATTCCTTCCTCGAATCTAGTAGTGTTCACCAACTATTCTTTGTTATAATTGTTCTGGGTGCCTTTTATAGTCTTATACGAAAATTATTTTTTCTTTAAAAGAAAGGGTTGTGTAAAAACCGGAATAAATAGTAATCCGATGGTAAATCTTTATTCATTTACCATCGGATTACTTTTTTTTTAATCATATCACCCCGAGCAAGGCGATAACGCCACTGATGCGCAGGGGGCTACGTAAGAGTAAAAAGATTGGAAAAGAGAAAGCCGCAAACCACATCCTAAACAGGGAACAAGGGATGAGCCTCTTCACCTGTTCAATAGACGTGGGTGGAGTGTGAACCGGGCGATAGTTTAGTCTATCTACTCCAATGACTGTAATACTTTTCCATAGTCACAAAATATGTGTTCCGGTGGTACTTTTTATATTTCCCCGTTTCTGTTAATGATTCCTGGTTGGATGGTCGGAATGAGAACAGTAGTTAAGCTTATCGTAGAAGATTTCCTTCTGATCTCACCATATGCACATCATCATTTAATTTAGCCAAAGACTAATCAGATAATTTTTTTTATTTGTCCGTTTATGTGAAATATTTCTATTTGGAAAATTATTTTCAAAACCTGATTTCGATATTTTTTTAATATAAATTATCTATTTCCCCCGTCGTATATTCTCAAAAAATGTCATTATTTGATCACTGTCAACTCCAGTAACTTTACTTGTCCGTGAAGCATCGTTACGGCGTTACCTTCCCATACTCAATACCTGAAATTTAACTGCTTTAACTTCAATAGTAGTTAATGTTCATCTTTTCTATTCTGGATTAATATCTATATATGCTTTCATTGATTAAAAAATCGATTTTCCTTTCATTATTTATTTCATATGACATGAACAATGAGAACATAAAACGATCTTGTTGAATCACAACACCATTTCATCTTTTAATATTAGTTAGTTTCATTTCAATGTTAGAATATGTATATTTATGAGCACGCAAAGAACGTTCATTCTCGTGCAATAGTTGGCATGCTTGTACAGAAAAAATGTTCATTGATAACATTTCTCTTCCCGATAAAAACGGTTTTCGTGATATTTTCCGAAGCTACGCCAAATTAAACTCAATGAACACAGTTCAATGGCTCCCGAACCTTAATCGAAAATTTATGCTACGTAAATTTACGAAAAAAAAAAGATATGGTAGAATAATTTACTAAGTATAAACAAAGGAATATCCAATGTGGTTCGCTATTGTTATTTATAGTTAACAGTAGACCATTTTTATGCCATTACAAATTTATTGATGATTAATATATCTATAGTCAGAACGCAACTGTATACAATGTCGGTGCTATGTACTGTAGACTGATGCAAATATTCCAGCTCCACAAACAACATATATGCGTGTTTTGAGGCAAAATAGTCAATTTATAAAATTGGGTGACGATGAAAAGTCAAAATAGTCCAATATACTGAGTACTCCTGGCTTTCATAAGTCATTATCAAAGAGTTTTTGTTTTTGTGTTATGTCATTTTTTATCGTTTTTCAAATGTCGCATCTTAATATGACGGTTCATGTTGTGTCGTTTTTTAATAAATAATTTTCGTTGGCCTTTAACCATATACATGTATATTTATACACTTGTATATATTGTGTGATCAGTCAATCAATAACGAGTAGTGCAGATTTTATAAATAGAGTTTAAAAAACAAGTTTGTTATAATTTAAATGTTTACTATCTTCATGCTTGCTCTTACCCGAAAACAGATATTTTATGTCAAATCACTCGTTCTTGTTTCTAAGCAGGGGAAACTGACACAGATAAATAAATCAGTAAGGAATGTTATATTTTACAAATATGAAAAATATAATTTTGCAGAAAAAATTTATAAGACCTGCTTTAAAAATGTTACAGGTAAAAAAAGATAACCACTTCACGCTCCATCTCTGCTGCATGTAAACTATGACACAACAATGTATTCATATCAACTTATATAATCATTAATCTATATAGCATTAGACATGCAAAGCACTCATAAATATATTTATTTTATATATATATATATATATATATATATATATATATATATATATATATATATATGCGAAGTTGTGTATAATATGTCTTGGTAATTAACACAGATTGATAATTAATTGTTCTCCGTTTTATTTCTTTATATATGACGCATTGCTTAATGCTTTATTAAACTGCCCACAATATTACCGTACAATATTCACATCGTCACATTTGTTAATTACTTTGGAATAAAAGAAAAGCTGTTCCGCTCGATAAGCTCTGGTTAACGAGCAGAAGACGAAATAACCGACAATGGAGTTCCGACAACATGACCATTAACAAAAACATTTAAGCAATTAGAGAGTTGTCTCCCTCTAATAATCTCTCCCTCTCCTTATCACTCTCTCACTCTCTTCTCTCGTTCTTGAAAACGACGACAGTGAAGAGTTTAATCTTCTGGAACAGGAAACATTACTTTGCGGCGTTACGTTTTATACATGCTTTCGATTCAGAACCGCTCTCGTGACAGAGGACACTTCTCTTTGTGCAGAGGTTCTTTTTATTGATAAAATCTGAGAAGAGGGAGATTATAACGATTAATTATTACAAACACACCCATCATAATTCAGTGGTTTAAATACATAATCCGGAGAGATCTATCTATCTATCTATCTATCTATCTATCTATCTATCTATCTATCTATCTATCTATCTAGAACAATGTCATTGTAGGTAAAATAGTCAGAGAATGTGTGTGTGTGTGTGTGTGTGTGTGTGTGTGTGTGTGTGTGTGTGTGTGTGTATACATGCGCTGTCGCGTTTGGTTTTGTATGGAAAATGAGATATAGAATCTGTATTAATATATTAATTTTTCCACATGTTATCTGAAATCCACTGACATGAAAAGAAATAGTTACGTATCACCGTAGCTGGGACAGGTTGTATATGTAGACATTACCGCTTCTGAGGAGAAGCAAATCCTACTGTAGTTGGAGAGAACGTAAGAAAAAAATGCTGATGCAGAAAGCATCTGGCTTCTGATGCACTTGGGTGTGCTATCGACGGTCACACAAAAATTGGCTTTTTGAAACTCACTCGACATTGTCCTGAATGAACTGAACCTTCAGTGACCGTGTTTATTCTTTCAACAGACAGATATCGTCAAAAACACACATATATACATACATATATATATATATATATATATATATATGGGCTAAAGATTGCGTTCAGACATGAAAGGGACTACCGCCAGCTTATTTTAACGTCAGTGTCTACACTTGTTATATTTACATACGCTCTGTCGATGATATTGAACACTTTTGTCCTATAAATATTGCCTACATTAAAATAATGTTCACACACACACACACACACACACACACACACAGACTCACACATATATATATATATATATATATATATATATATATATATATATATTCAGCTCAGTATTGCTTCCGTGTTTAATCAGTTAATCAATCTAGCTTAATGCATTCTTTCTTATATCAGAAAACATGAAAATCTTTTCACTCCTTCTATATCTTCAAATGGAATCTACTAGAGAAAATTTACGTTCAATGGAACTTAAGAAAGATTCTCTATTACTAATTTTCGGAACCTAGAGAAACTGTTAGCCAGCAACAGTGTCGTTTTAATATCGCATTTGAAAATAACTTTTTTCTGAGTAAGGAATTTGAACGGTGTTTATACTGCATGGTAACACTGGTCTTCGAGTTATAAATGCGATTCAACCAACGGTCACAAATCGAAAATAAAATCACCCACACGTGGTATGTTCTTAAAATATGACTATCAATTGCTTTGAATCTTCAATACATTCGAGGACGTTCAAGATAATACACAATTTTGATAAAATTTAGCTTGTTTTCCCTGATTTACTCTTACCTAATAAAAAAGCAAGGATATTTTTTTGGTGATTTATGATTGAATTCTCTAAATAAAATACTTCGACACGATATAGAGGGTGTCTAAAAAATCTGGCCTCATTGAACAAGTATGTGAAAGCATAATTGGAAATGGATGGAACAACATGAACCAACTGAATAGCCGTCAAGATGTTTAGATCTAACGCGTTTAGATTACTTCCTATGGAGCACCATAAACCGGTCTTTTATAATAATCGTCTTAGAATAATAGAGGCGCTAAAATATAACATAGCATGATGATTTAAAGTTATAAAAACAAATACTCCAAGTTTTGACTTTTATTTAATTTATAGAAGTGAATGGATATCATTTGGAGCACATAACTGGCAAACTAACTAATAATTGATACATTTATGAAAAGTTGGGAGTTTCTTTTATACATTTCCTATGGGGCCAGAATTTTGGGACAGCTGACGTGTTTGTGTATTTATATATTTAAAAATTGTGTATTTACGAAGCAATTTTTTTTTAGAAATATCAGAGTAAATAAATTGCAAACATTGTGTCTGCTTATTTTTAACAAAAATTCATTCATACTCACGGATAATCTTTCAAAGATGTAAGAAAATGAGCTGTAACACATATTTTTTAATCGTTTCACCCCGACCAAGGCATTCCGCTGCCTCTGTTACGCAGGGGATTACATGGGAAAAGGATGGTTAGATATAGGAAATGTCAGAAGGAGGGTGATAGGCGGGTAAGGGTAACAAGAATGAGGGTTGGTTAGATGGTGAAAGTGTTTGAGAGAATAGATGCAAGTTAGTGTGTTAGGAGGTGTCTATTGACCTTACATTTAAACTCCTGGAGATTGTAGCCGTCGGGGAAGCAGGCATGTGGAAGGGAATTCCACAGGCGGAAGCGCGAGAAAATAATCTGTGGGAGTAGAAATTCCGGATACATCTTGTTTCACTGTAAAAGGGTGGGACCTAGTTGCTAATCTAGTATCTCGTGTAAATTTGTACCTAGGCGGCACCAATGACCTAAGTTCATCGGAGCAGAAGCCAGGAAAGTACTTGTAGAAGAGGCACAGGGGAACCACGTCACGCCGGTGAGAGAGTGTTTGCAGCCGGTCTGCCAAGACAGAATCGATCACGTTACAGATTCTCCATTGTATTTTGTCAAGAAGCCCGAGGAGGGTAGCAGGGCACCCGACCAGATGTGGTAGCAGAATTCAATACACGGGCGGATGGTAGATTTGTATATGTGCAGGATAGATTCAGACGGGAAAAATTTTCGGGCTCTGCACAGAGAACCGACCTTCATAGCAGCAGACTTAGCAATGGATTCGATATATTCGTTCCATTTGAGGTAGGCCGAGAGTGTAAGGGCAAGGAGGCGTAGTGTTTTACTCTCAGGGAGCCAAGCCTGTTCCATGCTGATGGGAGGTAAGTGCGATTGTCTATGGTGGTTAATTGATAGCAGCTTCGTTTTGGAAGCATTGAAATTCACAAGCCACTTCCTACCCCAGTCCACCACGGATTGGAGGTCCTTTTCAAGCTCCGCATCTAGGTTCGCTTTGTCACCTACACCGGGTTTCTGATCGAGGCGAGAGTAAATTGTGGTGTTATCGGCGTACATGCCTACTTGGGATCTAATGGCATCTGGAAGATCATTAATGTAGATCAGAAAGTGCGTGGGACCTAGGATAGAGACTTGAGAGACGCCAGCGTTCGTATGGTAGATTTGGGAGGCATGACCGTTTAATATTACCTTCAATGTGCGGTTAGAGAGGAATGACTGGATTAGATTAAACAAATGTCCAGTTATACCATAGCTCTGCAGTTTGCACAAAACTGTCAAACGCTTTGGAGATATCCAAGGCAACGGTTCGTGCTTCGCCATTCTTGTCGAGAGCCTGGCAGTAGACCTGGTGAAGCGGAAACCGGACTGTTTGTCCGAGAGAAGCCTGTGGGACGTGAGATGCTGAATCACCTCGGCGTTGATAATGGCTTCGAAAATTTTGCCAGTGATCGGAAGGAGGCTGATAGGGCGGTAATTAGCAAGGTCCGAGGGTTCGCCAGTATTCTTAAATATAGTGACTACAGAGGAGGACTTCCAACAGGCAGGAAAGCAGGAAGCAGATAGGCAGAAGTTATAGAGTTTAGAGAGGACAGAGGAGAGTTCTGGGGCACATTTCTTCAGGACTATGATTGGGATTCCGTCACCACCGCTCGCTTTGTGAGGGTCAAGTTTTGAGATTATCTTAGAGACTTTATTCAGTTGAGCCTTAGTTCTAGATGGGAAGTCGGAAGTAGCTATTCCTGATGAATCCAGTTTCGAATTGGTAGAGAATCTACGAGGAAAGCATTCAGCATTGTCTACAGAGGAGGTGAGGACATCAAATTCGTTGATTAGTGGGGTTATTGAAGTCTTACTCTTGTTGAGCACGTTTTTGCAGAGTCGCCAGTAATCTTAGAGGATGCTATGCGTTGCTTCATTCTGGCTGCAAACACCAGCTTAGCTTCGTTTAGAATTTTTTTTACACTTATTACGCGCTGAGGCGAAAAGGCGCCTATTTCGGTCCGACGAGTGTCTTCGATAGAACCGGAAGAAATGGTACCGGTGGGCAATGGCGGCCGAGAACCATGGAGACGAATTCGATTTAATCTGAAATTTCCTGGCAGGGATGAAAGCATCGATGCCAGCCTTAACTCAAGAGGAGACATCGGACGCACAGTCTTCCACGAGGAGATCGAAGACGTTGTTCCAGGGGATGTCACAGAAGAAGTCTCGGAACGAATCTCAGTCTGCTCTCTGGTAGCAGTAGCATATTCTGCTGGTCTGGATTTCTTGGATAGAGTGAGAGTAGATTGAGATGTTGACGGAAACTACGGCGTTGTCAGAGTTTCCGAGAGGGCAGAGCTGCCTGGTAGTGCACGAGTTTGGGATGGAAGAGAAGCAGAGAAGTCTAGTAAAGAGTCCCTACCGTTAGGGTTATTAGAGAAACGAATGGGGAAGTTCACCACTTGCGTGAGAGCTTGGGTTATTGAAAAATTCATGGTGCGGATCCCAGCAAGGTCGGTGACAGAGTTTTCCAGCCACTTGGTGTGGTGGGCGTTAAAATCGCCAAACACAAACATATGAGCAGATGGGTGAGAAGAAATGGCCCTGTCGATATTAGTAGAGATGCTATCATGTACCGAACAGTCAGAGGAAGAGGAGCGGTAGAGGAAGAAGAGATAACTAATCAAGCTTAGAAGTGAGAGACGGAAGCACATGAACGAGTGATCCAGGGATTCGAGAAATGTTACCCTGGCTAGAGGGAGGTGTTCGCTGACATAAAGACCAAGCCCATGCATATGAACATTGGAGTCCTACTGAAGAGGGGACGGTAACCAGGAACGAAAAATTCAGAAGAGGGGATAGAAAAGTCGAGGTTAGTCTCACATATGGCTAGGATATCAGGTGAGTTAGTTTGGAGGATTCTACGCTGTTAAAATTAGCGCGGATACCACGTATGTTTGTGAAGGAGACGCAGATAGGTTTGGGTGTTTTCAGAGTAGCTGGTTTAGTTTTGCTATACGATAAAATATATTTTTAAGGGATACTACATTTATGGATTAAAGTTCTCAATATCAGGGATTGAGTGTCTGTAAATATAAAAGAGAATATTGAAGTCAACACCAAGAGCTGACATTCTGCTTCACGCTAAGCGCTCTCGTCAGTCAATGACAGAAATAGACTCTTGCCTTAAGGTGCTGACGTCAATTTCCACTTACATATATATTTATATATAAATGTGTGTGTGATTGATCTACGAAAGCATATTCTGAGGAATTGCAACTATACATGTAAAGCCTTTAGATGTCAATATATGCTGTTAATATTGAAAAGAAATCATTGCATAGTGCTGGACGTGAAATGCATACTTCTACATCTTAGCATGTTTCTTTCTTTGTACATTCTGTGCTTGGCCCTTAAACTTATACTTAACCAACATGAGAAAATCGAATAAATTGCTTGGTTGCCTCAATCAGCCACATTCTTGGGCGTTAGTTTACGACTCTTTTCCATTCCTCCGTTAAACAATATTGATTCTCCGCGAGAAATTCAAACACCAGAGAACCGCTGGTTGTCTTCATAATTTGGAGTTACCTGTTTTTATATTTACTTCTACTTTGGTTTGTGTCTTTGTGCACGTTCAGAAGATTCTACCATTTGAGGCATTATTTTTATAGTTATATTTTAAAATATTTTAAAATGTTTATATGAGAATACTTTTAAATATTCCTGGGAATCTTAAAATCATACTAATGTTTTAGAATTATTTTTAAAATTTCAACAATTTTTTTTAATACCTGAACATTTCATGAACTCAAAAACAAGGCATAACGGTAAAAGTTAGCATGAAAACTCCTCGAGTCATTGAGAGCATTTTTGTTTGTCACCGAGTGCTGCAGAAATTTAACCTGCTATCCAAATTGCTCTTGTCCAAAGACACTTAAACACAAGGGCAGCTTGTTGATATGAGCAAATGAAAAACAAAAAACAAAAAAAATCACAAAATAGGCAAGAAAGTTTTTTTTTATCTTTGATTACATCATTGCTACTGATTCTTTTTGTTGTTTGTTTAATGACACTTGTCATAAAAATATTTGAATACCTATGTTTATATCATTAGCACGTACAGACTATAATGCAACTACTTACATAATAAGTCAAGTTGTTACAAGCATATCCTGAGAATGACATTTGAGATTCAATTGAGAATTTGTTTGCTTCAGTCAAATTAACCTAGCATTGCTTTTAGTTTCGACTGACATTTATACTTGATAGTTTATAACTTCTACTGAAAGCAGTTGTAATCAATTTCAAGGGGCAGAAACTTATCGAACAAAACTCTTCTATTCACTACTATACTTTCACACCAGTAATCTCAATAAGGCTGAATATGTTTCACTACATTCCAAATGAATTGTCTTCATATAGCAATAAAGAGCTTAACACATACACTGTTTGTACTCAGATTTCTTCATCTAATTCTTTAAAACGCATCATAAGTATTATGATTATATATTTCATTGCCAGATTCTTTTAGAAATACAAAAAATATAAAAGTATAAAAAATTTCTATGTATTTAGAATACTAGAAATTTTAAAAATTTAATAATGAGCCACATTTAAGCTTAAATTAAACAAGCGATATTTCTTACACTTTTATTCAGTTGTTATTTTCTTCCATTTTCAAACACATCCGCCTCCCACGGTGAGATTTGAACAATTATAAAGAAAAAGGACATAGTATTTATCCTCATCACCAGTTCCATATCCCGCTTCGCAACGGAGAACCTAATCAACTCCTTCATGTGTCTTGGTTTTCGTGCCACTGTTTGATGATTTGTGAATGCCCTTCTAATCCACTCAAGGACGTTACTTGATCATTTTATCATATGCCTGCCTCTTTTTCTTTTGCTTAAATTGGTACCCCGTAGGATGGCATTGGAAAAAGTATTGACTTAGATCATGTTTTGATACTATTTCAACTACTTCTTCTTGACGGTGGTTATGAGGTATTCCTACAGGCCTGTTTCTTCTCTAATGCACCATTTGTGATGTGGTCTATGTAGGAGATGTCTACGATGATTCTGTAGTATCTAATATTTATTGCTATTATTCTTTGCTGTAGTTCTTCTGTCTATATCTAAGAAGATTAAAAAAGCCAATGCACGTAACAGAATGAGTTTTGATTTCCTTCAGATGTTCTTCTTTTTCGAAATAGATGGTAAACTTGACTTTTAAATCGGTTTCAATATTTAATAGCATTCAATACATTCTGTAACTTAAATTCTGTAAATTATTTTCATTAAAAGAGTTGTTTCCTTCTTTTTTTAGCTCATGGTTTAGCAGGTCCATTAGTTCAGCTATTTATCTTTTGTTTGGTGGGATTTTTATGCATTAGAAGTAACTGAACTAATTTAAAATATTAGTGAATATTGTAATATCAGGGTTGTTTTCAAGAGCAAAATACTCTTCTCAAATTTCTGTACGAAAGTTAAATTCTCATTAGATAGACAAATCATATGTCTATAGCGGTCCATGCAAATGCAGTAAATAATATTAGAGCCATTCCTTGAAATCAGATAACACAATAATAAGAATTCCATATTTAAAGATAAACTAAAAGTTTGATGTGGTATACATATCTCTATAGAAGAAAAGGTTACACAACACATTATAGGTTTAGGTTCAAATAAAAGAAAGCATCACTGGCAGGTGAGTGAATTAGGCGTACATTAATAGTCAAATATATGTCAAATGTCTGAGGAATTCAACGTGGCGCGGATTATTTTGGTGAGTAAAGAACGTATAAAGTGATTGTCCATGAATTTATAACTACTAAAGTCACTAGAAAACATGCAGTTCAAGGTGGTGGTCAGTTGATTTTAGTCGTTGCAGAGCACGAGAATGAGTACGCAGATAGGAACAGATAATAAGTTTACTAGTTCTCGAATGAGAGCGTTCACCAAAGGGTTCAGCACGAAAAAAATCTATAGTGAAGTTTCCTTAAGTAGGTGATACGTTTAGACGCAAACAAAACGGAGACATAATTGAATGGAAAAAAGGCATCGGGTAAAATAGATAAAAGTATTACAATTCTCCTTCAACTTTGAGAAATATTTCTTGAACTACGAACAGTTGGATAAACAATTTAAAATCAAGAGAACTTGAAGATGCAAATGCGCTTATTACAACTGATGAGAAATATGTTTCACCTTCCAAGCAAAAATAGTTAAAACGCTGGGTTGATAACAAGGTAAATGTCAACAAAGGACAACCTAGAGTGTCGACAAGATAGGTCTACTGCGAAAAAAACGATACAATAAAAGCGATGTTGATGGCAAAAGATTTCGAAAATCCGGAGTTAGATCTGATTATCACTCCACATTCTAAGGAAGAGCAAAGCGATAAGATTCCCTCATTTGTTTATGTTTAAAAGAAAGTTTTGAATAGAATCAACGCGTATCAAAAATATAAAATTGTCATTATATTAATTATTTTTAAATGGATGATCGGCTTACTATATTTGCAACTATTTCTTATTTGTATGCTACCAATTGTTGGTTCGAATGACTGACAAAAAAGACCCTTCTTTGCATACACAAAGTACCACTGAAGAAGACCTTTCATTAATGTGGTAACAAGTTCAATAAAATCAAAAGTGTTATGGAGACTTACCCATATGATACATGAACTCGTCCAAACTATATATAAGTAGCAGTTCTACTTTGTAGAAGCAGAGTAAGAGTAAGAGAGAGTGAAAGCTGAATCTATTCCAGCAGATAACTCTGACAGCTAGACTAAACAGTCACTCAGTGGTATATGTATGTAATATATTTGGTTAACCGAATTCCGTCTTTGTGTCTTTATTTCCGGCATCAACAGGATCAGAACAACTTCGTGATGAGGTCACAACAAAAAGCAGTGTGGAAATCAATAAAATACATTATTTTACAAGACACGGCAGAAATATATCTTTTTATTGACGCAAATTATTTCTAATGGTCATGTAAATATGAAACTGCATATCGTTTTTGGTTTAAGAATGTCATTTTATATAAACAGTGAGAGAGGTTGATTGATATCAATAGATGTTACAATGTAAAATAAATTTGAAGAAATTTGCTTTTTTCACACAGCATTTATTATACGAACATTTCTTCCGATTAGACAATAGAGTGCATTAAAATGATCATTCGGAAAATTCATAAATATGCGATTCTTATAAATTTTGATGTTTTTAATGTAAAAAACAGCAAAAATATATAATTATTAGAATTCCCTGTAACTTTCTGAGTATATATGACAGGAAAAAAATTATACCGAAACATGTGTAACCACCTGTAATTTATTCATATATTGAATTATATATAGACATTAACTATCGATTCTGTAGTATCTAAAAAGTTATGTGAATTCTGACCAGCAATAAGAATTGAGGAATTCCCTTTAAATTTTTTCTAATTTTTGTCATCGAAAGTAAGATAGTAATTAACTGTAATTAAAAAAAAATGAAAGGAAACAACCAACCACCCAAATGCCTACGTTTACAAAACACCTGTTTATTAACAGCATGACAACAGTCTGTTTATCAATATCCTTCAATTATATTGCGAGTTTTTATCGGAGAACCATAAAAAGTTGTTTCATTGAGTAACAATGTACCATTAAATGTAATCATACCACGTTGTGAAGACATCAACAACGGTTTTACCGCTCATATGTTCCGACGACAGGCTACAATATAACGAGCTTCAATCGAAAAGTTATCACGTAGGTCGGTGCACTGAAAGTGGGAGAGAACGATCTATAAATATTTTTGTGCCTATTTCTTCTCATTCACTCAGGTGTAGTCACTCGATTTTGAATTGAGTAACTAATTAGGCCTTTCATAACTTTATTTTCTTCACATATATAAAAAAAAATATCATAATAACTCATTCGCATGTACGTGAACGCACTTTTTATTTCCATACAAATATATGTGTGTGTGTCTTTTTCTCTGTCTTTCTTTCGTTATATAGTGCCGTGCACAAATATTCAACCTCCTTTCCACATCATTTCACATTACAACCAAAAATTTATGCGTGTTTTATTAGGTTCTTAAGTAAGGAACCAACCTAAAATAGCGCATAATTTTGAAGTAGAGAAAAAATATTACATGGTTTTCAGAATTATGGTGTTTAGTACGTGTGCATTCACCTCCAACCTTTACTTTAGAAATCCTAATTAAAATTCAGTGCAACGAATTGTCTTCAGAAGTTACATAATTTGTAATGAGTAAAGAAAATAACAGAAAAGAAGTTATAGGAATTTGCAAACCTGTTCTTTGAAGGCCTCAGATATTTGTTAGAGAACACTAACGAATAGATAAAGCCTAATAAAGATTATGGAAATAACGAACAGGTCAGGGATAAAGCTGTAGAGATGTGTAACGTAGGGTTAGGTTATAAAACTATATCCTAACAAGGTCGTCCACATAAACTGACAGGCTAGGCAAGGCAAACATTAATCAGGGAAACAACTAAGAAACTTATGATAACTCTGAAGGAGCTGCAAAAAAACAGATTTCGGTGAGAGAATCTGCCCATAGGATAAGTGTTAGTTTTGACATTTGCCCTTTATAGTAGAGTGGTAGGAATGAAGGTATTGCTGAAAAAGTAGCTTGTGAAGTCCCGTTTTGTTTTCCACAATCCGTGCAGGAGACACAATCCATGTAGAAGACACAGCAAACATATGGAAGAAATGTTAAATATTCGTTGGATGATACTTTTGAGCAGCATAAAATTTTTTGCAATTAAGTGTATTTGCGCTTGGTGAAGCAGATAGTTTGAAATTTGAGCGAAATGTATTTTGTTGAAAAATGTCAGTCATATTTTCGGATTGTGATTTACATTTTGTCTACCAAAGTCAAATGCCAACTCTTGCTCCAGATTCAGGTTTGTATCGGAAGACAGCTGTCAATGGTGCGGAAGTGACGTCAAGCTGACAGTTGGAAACATTTTACTATTAATTTTATTTTCGATTTTGAAGAGTTTGGATTCACCCGTTGAGGTGGACATATGTCCTAAATCAGGGCTATCGATGTGTGGGGGAGGTGCTGGCAGCTCTGACCAAAGAACATCCTCTGACTTCACAGCATATTTGAAGGGATGTAACTGATTTGTTCAGAAGATGTCTTTTAAAAAGAAAAGGAAGAAAATAAAATATTATATTTTATTTATATTTAAGTCTGGTTCATTGTTTTTCGACGGAAGCGTTTGTTGCAGTTTATTTTTTACAATGACGAGGACGACAAAAAAGATGAAGAAGAAGATTATGAAATGTATATGTGAAACTTATTTTTGTGAAGAAGTCGACAAAAAAAACTTATGATTTGAAAAGTTGAATCGTCGCTCAAGAAGTCTGAGAATAATCGCTGTGGCGGTCGTAGTGAAGGCCTCAGAATTTATGCAGTTTAATTTTCGTCCTCGTGGTTGCAACATCCGTCGTTTGTTCCAGCATCATTGATTCAGCACCGTGGACCCAGAAGCCTTGTATTTTCCAGCGTAGTGTTTCAGAATGCTTTCTTTCAGCACAGACTTGGTCAGAGTTGATCAGAACCTGTAACAGCCTGAAAAAGACTTGGGACTAAGGCAGAGGTTCAACGTCTATCTGGACATTGACCCTAATAATATAGCCAGAGCTACAATAAAATGGTTTATAAAAAAGCATATTAATTTGTTAGAATGGCCTAGTGAAATCCCTGGCGTAAATCTACATTCAATTAAGAATCTGTGGGAAAAAGTTTATATCCTTGATCATTGACACTGTCCAGGCAATCTGGCTGAGTTTTAGGTATTTTGCAAAAACGACTGGGCAAAAGTTTAAATCTAGAGATGTGCAAAGTTGATGGAGGCATATTCCCCAAATATTGCGGTTATAATTGTTGCCATATTATATATGTAAGAGATGACTTTGTTGTCTTAATTATTGTTTGTGTTTCAACAAAATATATTTTGCACCTTCAAAGCCCTGTTGATTCTGTGTTGATCAAATGGTGAAAAAGATCATTTAAGTAGTTTTGAATTCTAGTTGGTAAAACTACAAAATGTGAAAAATTTCAAGGAGTGTTAATACATATCTAAGTCTCTCTCTCTCTCTCTCTCTTTATATATATATATATATATATATATATATATATATAATTCCAGGTGAAGAGGACTCAAGGTTTTACTATTTTGAGTGCCCCGGCATTTGTGTATTTTATTATGAACAGTGCTCAATATAAAACAATATCATAGAGCTTAATACAATTATATAGTTATGAATTAATTGTACTTTGCGACACGGAAATTTCTATGTTTCGAAATAGATTCTCTTTATCAGGCAATGTTTGATGCTGGTTGTACAGATTTACATTTAAATACAAAAACCATCGGTTTGTTGTGTATGTATGTTGGAAGATATAAAATTTACATGTGTGTTTCTTTCAACCTGCCTTTAACCTAACATTTTCACTTTCCTTTTTTTTTTTTGTTTAGTTTTATTGTCTTTGATGTGATATGCCTATTTAGTACCAAGGCCGTCCTTTTCACTTATAATTTTTGGTCTCCTAGTTGTAATTTTCTCGAAATCTTTGATTTATAAGTAATTTTTTTCTATTTTAATTCCTGCTATCCTTATACCATCTTTCTAACTTCTAAGTATTTGTTGTAAAGCCTTTTTTATAAATAGAACATTTTTCTGTTAATATAAATAATTTTATGTTTCAATTTACTATATTTAGATAGTTCGTCAGTAATTATTTTCCTTAAGACCTTTTTGGTTATATGCATTTTATTTCATTTAGATTTTATCCATTTTCTAATGTGAACATTTTGCAAAGTCTACATTTGACATTTATTTTGTAATTAAATGTAAATCATCTGTACAACCAGCATCAAACATTGCCCGATGAAGAGAATCTATCTCGAAACATAGAAATATCCGTGTTGCAATGTACAATTAATTCATTACTATCTATCTATCTATCTATCTATCTATCTATCTATCTATCTATCTATCTATATATATATATATATATATATATCCGAGTGAATACAGAACGAAGAATGAATTCTTACAACGTCCAAAACATTAATTTAAAACAGTGCTCGATATATAATATATAGAGCTGTGAATATTTATTATAAATTATATTTTAAAACATGTACATAATTTTTCTATATATAACCACAACAAAGGTACATTTGTTTCGACATTGAAACTTCAATGTCTCATCAGGCGGTATATAAAGAAATGGAAAGCCTCTTTTCTTATATTTGGTCAGTTGCGTTTGGGGTGTTAGTGGGGGTTAGTGATAGGGGAATAAGTTTCTGACCGTTGGAAAAATTTAATTTGCTCCTTTCGTTACATCTACCATCCTGTTTGACGCTGTTTATTGCCCCATATCTTTTTAGTAAGAATCAAGTGTTTCCACTTCCTTTTCTTCTACATATACTAACCAGTTCAGTTTCTACCAACTTTTATTTCCCTCTATATATTCCTAAGGAATAAGATATTTGTTTGTTCTCTGGCATTAATTTCTTCATTTTCGTGATTTAATTTCTTTTCTCTCTTGAATTTTTGTGTCTGGGAGATTCTTTTTCTGTTTCTATCTGTTTCATCTTTAACATTGGTTTTATATATATATATATATATATATATATATATATATATAGAGAGAGAGAGAGAGAGAGAGAGAGAGAGAGAATGGTAGACATTGAAAAACAGTAGCTACTCTGGCATGTATGCATCGCTCATTCAGTAAAATGAGTTAGAGCACTCTGGCTATTGGGCGCGTATAATGATAATATATGCGCTAAAAAGTCTGCCTTCTTCCACCGAACGCCCATAGCCCAGAGATAGAATCGCCGACTGACGCCAATTCGGTCGGGTTTCAATCCTGTGTTGGAAAGCAATCGGAGTCTAACCGTACTGATGAGCTGTGATACAGGAAAAACAGTTCTGTTTGTGGATGACAATATATATATATATATATATATATATATATATATATATATATATATATATTCAGTTACAGAATTCGGTTGCGTGTGTCTCTCCTTCCTTCTAACTTCACTGTTCCAAATGCAAATCCCAGTTTTTCTTCATGATATACTTAGTTTAGTTAGCGATTTATTCAAATAAGATATATGTGGCAAAAAGAAAACAAAAAACTTATTAGACGTGGAATAAAGGTATCTTTTTAAAATTATTCCCTTAAATGAACCAAGACTTTATTTAACTTTTACAAGACATAAATGGGTGGTGTACGCTGAGAGATATTATCGTATCGTTTTGGTGAACGTTGTCTTCAAATATCTGATTACAGCTCTTTTAATTTTTCTCAGTGGGTTTGTTGATGTTATCATTGCATTTATGAAAAGATAAAAAAATAAACGTTTCACTGTTTTATGCTCTTATAAAACAAGTGACACTGTACATGTGATTTTACCAGTTTGCGAAAACTTTAGAAAAAAGCCATCTGTAATAATTCTTTTAAATATTGTTAGAGAGTTTCTAAATAAATTTATTTTCAATAGAGCTTATCGTTTTATTAATTGGTACGATAAACAAACGCACTTTTCCATTTACTGGATCACAACGTGAAGGTCTCAATACATCACAATCTTTCTTGCTTTCTTTAAGGATTTACTCATTTTGAGTTCGTAACATCAATGAGGAAACATACATTTTCATCGTTTTTGGCTACGATGTTAATTTTGTCTCTGTTGTCTCGTATGATTTTGTCTTTTATGACTTTTACATTGTTGATAGTCAAGTTATTCAAAAGTTAACACTGAATATGCAACCATTATGCGATGCCTGGCAAATTGTACATATTAGCTTCTGACGCCTTTGAGAGGATATTAAAATTGTAAAAGGTTTTACAACGGAACTGAAATAAAACTTTCCACAGTAATAAAAACTGAGCAACCACCCTTCCTACTTGCAGTCCTTGATTTTTATATTCGTAAAATCTACAATAACACTATGATATTAAACTTAATTTTCTAAACACACACACACACACACACACACACACACACACACACATATATATATATATATATTATCAATATTGAGAGAGAGAGAGTTAATTAGCGTTCCTGTTATGATAATTATATTTTATATCATCATGAAAATTCTAAAATATTATCTGTTTGCGGTATTGTGTTATCATCTAAATAATCCATCTTTGTACTCAACAAAGACTCCGTTAGCTTAGGAAAGGACACTTTTATTTATGCCCAACTTTAATTATTTAGTGATTCAATTAGGGAGACGTATTCTAGGATGACTGACAAAGGTGATTGGAATACGGAGGAACATTTTTTTTTCTTTATTTTTTTCATGAGTGATACGTCTGCATTTTCGCTCGGACGATTTTGATGGCCGGCCTTGTCAGGATCAATGGGAAAAATTATGCCCTGCTGAAATATTTAACTCTCTCGCATCAAAAACGCAATAATTGATGTTCTGAATAATGATGGAAAACGAGTGAATCAAAAGCGCGTTTGCGCGCGCGCACACACACACACACACACACACACACACACACACATAGATGCATGCACGCCCGTGCTCACACATTCATAAATCATCATTGATAGCAAATTATACTTGTCCACAAGTATTTACTGAGTGATGACAACGATCTAAATTGTTTTAGATTCCAATGGTGAATTTTGACAGTTATTTCTTAACACAATAACGAAGAAAATCACTTCTTTTATAAAATTTCTTGAACTTTACTCATGAAGAAAAAAAATATCTTTTTTTTGAGTTTTATAAGCTCCTAACTATAGAGAAAAGTGTATTCATTAAAAAAAAAAGCAAAAATAACATTATAATTTATCTTCATGAATTTCACGAAAGCATTTTTCTTTGAAAGAAGCAAAAGGAATTACAGATAAAATGACACGAATAAAGTTACGAAAAGGCCGCTTGAAAAAGAAAATCCTGATGTTAACCTAGAACATTTTGATAGAGACAGGTTTTATTAATGATAGGAATGCAAAAAATACTAAATAGATTATGCACTGATTAAATAAGAAACGAAGGCAACTAGTTAGCTGAGAAGGAGCAACAGAAGAGTTCATTCGAATGTTAATTCAATAGGCATTGTGAAAACGATCGGCCATGAATTTCTTTTCGCATAATTCTATAATTTTAAACCTAGCTTTTTCAAACTACAACTGTTCAGAAAAAGACCACACAGAGTTTTTTCTAGATATTTACTAGTTACGTGATCTCCATCCAAAATCTATCGAAGTATTTTTACTTGAGCTTATTTATACCAAGTCGATTTCGTAGATGTAGCTTTCTTTCATTTTTCAGATATGTAGATAAAAGTAACTTAATCTATTTATAGATTCTTGATTATTACTGTAACAAGTTAAAAGTTATCTTAGGGAATATAAAAATATCCCCTCAAACCGTAGATATGGAAGAAACTGAAAAGTTCTCGGCCTGACCAAGAAGCCCTTTTTCCAAAAATCTGATATGTGGTTATTTGGTCAGATTTTGTGAAGTAGGAATGACTGAAAATTTGTCAGCACACTTTCATAACTAGTTAAGTTTGAACAAGTGTATCGATAAAGAGAAAACCATCATCATCATCAATATTATTATTTGTATTGACTTATCTTTCATGCCGCTAATAACTGGTAGCTTTCACTGAACATCATGTTTATCTAAGTAACCTCATTAATAAAATATTCTTTTCGGGTATTTAACTAATGTTCATTTTACTGTCATCTGGATCGCTTCAAATATGTTTCAGATTTCAGATTTTTAAAACCTTTTGTAATGTTTTTGAGCATATTCTTAGAGTACCTTGAATAAGCCATATAAATATATATATAAACAATAAAAAACAATGACTTTCATTTTTCTCAATTACTTCCGCTCTCTGGTACCAGATTGCCAAGATTTTCATTTTCTTTCAGAGTTTTTTATATGCCCCCACCCAAGAGCAATGTCTGACTTTTTTACTTTTACTAGATAAGTTCATTTAATATTTCATTAAATGCCCAACCATTTTTTACTCCTTTGACTCGGGGTTTTTGCATCCACACATAATCAGCATTGTCAATGTTAAATGCCGATCGTCTTCACAATGCCTATTGAATTACCTTTCGAATAAGCTCTTGTAGATTTTTGTGCTCCTTCTCATCTAACTTGTTGTCTTCGTTTCTTATTTAATCAGTGCATAATCTATTTAGTATTTTTTGCATTCTTATCATTAATACAACCTGTCTCTATCAAAATGTTCTAGATTAACATCAGGATTTTCTTTTTCAAGCGGCCTTTTCGTAACCATATTCATGTCATTTTATCTGTAATTCCTTTTGCTTCTTTCTTGCTAGTCTAAGGAAGGTTCCGATATCTCACTATAGGTATGCAATTGAATTTATCATTTATGAACTACTGTTACTACTACTATCATCACCACAACCATCAGTTTTTTTACTTTCTTCTCCATAAAATAGTTGGTTATATAGTCGGTTATATATATTATGTTATAATAACTATTATGTGTTATCTTAGTTACGACTATTGTAAAACTACCACTTTCAAAAAATAAAATGTTGGCATGAAATCCTCTATTTCAATGGCTTTCTCCACAGAGAAAAATCAGGACTATTATTGATTTTATTATATTATCGTAGAATAGGATTCATTGCGGCACATGACGATGGCTACTGGTAAAACCATGAATGATTAACAGACTAATTAACGAATGCCCCGCCATTACAAAACCCTATGAATGCCGATTGATGGGACGTTGCTCTCGTCATAAAAATTTCCTTGATAAAACATTCAACAAGTAAGATCTGTTCCCTATCATTGAGTAGCATTTTTCATTGACAATCAATAACGTCTCACTTATCAGATTGTTATTCAATCTGTATTTTGTATCCCGCTGGATATTAACCTGTCTCTTTCTTTACACACACACACACACACACACACACACACACACACACACACACACACACAAATTATGTGTGTATGTGCTTGTGCACGTTCATGTGTGTATACTCACGTTTGTAAGTACGTATGTATCCACAATCTATCACAATTTCTTTATTTAAATTTCTTTTCGCAGTAGATTTGTTCAAGTATTGTAGAATTATTAGCAGTGAGCTTTTATCGGTGCTACTAGTTTATGATCGAATCCCAATATCATTTTTCTTATAATTCCTAACGACTTAGAAGATTTATTTACATAATAAATTCTTGAAAAAGAAGACACATAAATCGTTACTTTTCTTTGCATGAAGTTATGGGACCTATATCTTGTTAGGGATTTCAACAGTGTCATATATTAATATATTGATTTTAAACTCCTTTTGAAAGTCAAGTTATTACATATATATATATATATATATATATATATATATATATGCACATGTGTGCATATATTCAAATAAACATTCTCATTACGCAAACACACACACACACACACAGACACAAACACAGTTTTTAAATATATATAAAAGCAAAATATCCCTTTTTACTTTCTTAAACTTCGCTCATTTTTCCCCAGTTCTTTCTGCAACCCCAATGTCGATTTTACACCGTTTTCTCTTGATTCTTCTCACCATGACATTTTCCGTCATTCTTTATTCCATATTCTTCTTTTGTACATCCAGCTTGTTGATTTCTCTCCCTTCTACTGTTCTCTTTTCTCTCCTAATTAATTATTCATTTTTTTATGTTCAATATCTTTCTTTCTCCCTTTTTAAATTCATTGCTTCACTTTATCTTACTTAATCATTTTTCACTATGCATTAATTTACTTTGATTCTGACTACTTTTCTTTCACTTTTATTTATTTTTTCCTTTGGTGGTCACTTTTTTTTCTCAAGTCTCATTATTGCCTTTATTTATTTAACGTCCCCCTTTTTCATCTTTCTTTATCCTTTACTTCTCGTTGTATATATCTTTAACTTTCTTTTTTATCATATTTATTTATTTAACACTTTCTTCTATTTTTATTCTCATCTTCTTTCAACGCACTTCTTTCTTTCTTTCTTTCTTTTTTCCATAATTAATTTTATTTGGGTTTTGTCTTCATTGACATATCTTACTCCCTTTCTCATTTTATTCTATCACGCTCTTTCCTTTGGATTCTACCCCCACCACTTTGTCTTTTTTTCCTTCTCTTCTGTCTATATTTATTGTGTATCTTCTCTCCTTTAGGATAACACTTTTTTTCAGGCGTTCCCACCTTCAATTATTTTATGACATTCATTTGCTTTCTAATCACAATGCTCACACTCCATTAAGCATTACTCAGAATAACCTAATCGACAGCCCTACACCTATCTATTTTCTCCTTCGCTTCAGTGCCTTTCGGAAATGCAAATCAGTTGATCCTTGTCGATAATCGAGTCAAGCGAACATTAAAAATTGTCTCGCTCTTAGTGCGAATCAATAGACGCCAAACATAACGCACAACTATTTTATCGTCGTACAATAAATATTCTACAAATAATGTTACGTTTGGTTTTCATTCTTCTTCTTTCTCGTCTTTTTTATATCATAACTTCTGTTTATTTGCTTATTTATTTCCGCGTTTGTATTTGTTAAACTGTTGTTTTCTTTAACAACTTCGTTTTTTCGTCTTTTTACTCATTTCTCTTCACACTATTTTCTTTTTCTTCATCAAATCACCTTTGTCTCATTTTACTCCTTTATTATTGCCTAATTTTCAAGTATCTGTCATCGTTCGTCTCTTTTTTACAACATTAATTGCTACACTTTTCATATTACTCTGTCACTTATTTCAATATTTTCTTTATTTTTTTACTTTTTCGTAGATATTTCTGTACATTTTTAATTCTGTAAAGTTCACCAGTGTTTTATTCTAGTTTTTAAACAAAATACAAGACTTACGCCATTATTATAATATATGCTGACGAATTATTTCTTCTTTGTATTATTATTTCTTTTGGTCCTTACTGAACTATTTTTAATTTTCATGTTAAATATTTTCTTAGCTGCTACATTTTTATATTTATTTTTTTATTGTTCTGATATAGTGTATACTTTTTGCGTCCGTCGTATCAATGTTTGTCTCTGTATTTTCCATCATTGTGATTTTATCCTGTTTCCTTTATTTTCCCTTATTATTTCTATCAAACAAATGTACCACACCCTGTCAATATATTTAAGATAAACTAAAACTTGTAATATTTAAAATCTGATTTGCCTCGAAATAATTTTAGAAACCCAGTCAAACTACATTTGCCAGTTAAATTATCTCGTCTTTTTGTGCCACAAAAATGAAAATGAATTTAACAACAGTTTAAATCTGTCAAAATAATGATGTAAAAGACAGATTTTAACTTATAAAGAATATTAGTTACACAATGAAATAAAATGTTTACACATATAAAAAACGTGAAGATAAATCACTAGGGGTAATCACATTGAGAAAATAAGACTCAGTGCTTCTAAAAATAAATGAAGCTGGATTAGTTGAAGCGTTCTTGATCTGTGAGTGTATTGTACCTTCTTTTCATAGATAAACATAACAACAATCTAACCTGTCATGTGACGTATCAAAACCGAGAAATTTTATGCTAAAGAAGCCTTTTACAAGTTTCTGCTAAATTAGAAGATATTTATAAATTGTTTCTTCGTTTGTTTTTGAAAAGGTTGAAACGGAGATTTAAACAATATACCGCTTTGATTTCTTCACGACCACATCACTAAAGAATAATGTTACTTCATATAAACGGGACTAATATTTTAATTGTTAAATGTTACTCTTACAAAACTTTTTTAATAAGGCTTTTTTTAATAATTTTTTTCGAATATTCAAGCTGGTAGACGAAAATAAATAAGTATAATGTTTAATAAATAAACGGATGTTTCGCTCAAACATGGGTATCCACTAAAAATAACGTTTAAGTAATAAATGTTGTTTACGTAATCTGTCGGATTAATAAATAAAAATCCATCACTTCTTTAGAATTTACAGTTTTCTAGGAGATTGATATGTTTTATACTGTTTACATTAATCTTGTTTTGGTCGGCTATAAAATAAGAATTTAGTTTGTCTTCACATACCGACACAACAGTCTCATTTTATTTCGTCAGCATGAATGATTCTCTTTTCATTTTTGGCTTAATATAATAGTTATTTGATCAAGATTTTGTAATATCTCATTTCTAAGTGGCTTTATAATTTAATCGGCATCAACTTCATTCCGCACATGTTATTGCATAAAGTCCATTTTTAATTCACCTATAGTTTCTAAGAGTTTCAACATTATCATTAGGAAAAAAATTGAATTACTATTATTGTTATTATCATTGATAGTAGTAGTAGTAGTAGTAGTACTAGTAGTATTTCTTTTGATTTCAGTCGTCTGAAGTTAACTTTCTAATGTTATCGGAAACTATAGTACCCAAGTCTTATAGGCGAAATTATATCAATAGAATTGTTTATCGATAGTTGTGCTAGCACAAAATCCCGAGTCACTGTGAACGAGGGTTTGCGCATACTGGACTTGTTCAAACTGCTGATCATATCAGATGATCTGCATATTCGCTCTTCCCCAGACGACATCATTTTAAATTATTCTTTGTCATTTTTTTCTCAATATTTCGTAAATTTGTATCTAAAAAATAATACTTTCACCACTTAAACATTCACTGTATGCCCTTGTGACGCATACGCTTATGGAAGGACATGTGTGGAACTATGTAAATAAAATCTGTGTTTCTGAAGAATATATTTGACAGAAAATAGAATGTAAAATAAGCGAAAACTATTTTCACTTGCTATTTTATAAACATTCTACTAATTTACGTTTTTGTCAGACCTCTTATACGAAATTCCAAACACCAAAATATGCAATATATTCACACAAACATACACACGCATATACATACACGCACACACAGACACGCATGTATATGTACACTCTCTCATACAAAGCATGTACTTATTAAGATAAACAAACATTACACCTACGTCTGCACACAAACCGCCTCTTCACAACGCACTCAAACATGAATATGTTTAATCTTCTATAAAATTTTGTTTTTGTTTTCTTTATGAATTGTCTGAAATAAGATTTTTTTTCTTTGGCTCTTGTCTGTGGGTTACAACAAAATATTTATTGCGTCATGTATTCAGCTTCCGTACAAGAAAAAAAAGAATAGAAAATAAGCACAATAAGCACAAAAACTACAAAACTACATTACATACCCGTGGGAAAGTTAAATATAGAACTCTATAAATTTCTCCATCCCAACAAAATGCGTAATCTATAAGACTATTTTTTCTTCACCTATTTTGCGTGGTTTAAATGTTGTACAATTTTAGACTTTCTTTTCTTTTTCTTCATCCTGTCTTACAATCTTAGCTTCTTCATTTTCTTTCTCTCGTTGCTTATTTTTCATTTTTATCCGTCCATATTACATGTTATCTTTTTCTTCATTTGTATTTTCCCGGTTTTACCTTCTTCCTTCTCGCTTCTTTGCACTCTTCGTTTTTTTTGTTTTTTTTTTTGTTCATTTTTATTCTGCCTATTTCATTTCATCAAAGTTTCAAAGGTTTTAATATTTCTCAGTTATTTACAAATTTATCCTCCCATGATCTTCATTATAATAATTTAACCCTCGCTATTGTTACCATTCTTTTCATGATCGGACCTTTTTTTTTTCTTTTCACTGTGATTATTTACACTCCTTTCCATAGTACAAAATGATCATTGCTTTTTTTATCTTTATCATTCAATTACTCTTTAATATTTTTTCTAATCATTTCAAACTTTTCTGTCTATGTTTTCATTCTATAAATCCTAATAAGTTTCAAGTATTTGTTATTTCACTTTTTCCTTTGTTATTTCTGCTAGTAATGTGTTTTATTTGTTACTCTTTCCTACATTTGTTTATGTTTCTTACTTTTAAATATTCCCATTTACACCGCCTTCATTTCTGTTTCTTTTCTTTTTATCATATCTACTCAATTTTCGATTCAGAAAGACATTTTTTGCTTTCCCTACTCTCGACAAATTTCTCGTTAAACTTTTACTTCTTTTTTCTCCTTCTATTACTTCCATTTTATGAACGTCTCTGTTGCTAACCTCTTTTTCATTTCCTTTTTCATCGAGATCATTTTTGTCCTTTTGTTTCTTGTCTTTGACTTCACATTGTCCCTTTCGTTTTTCTATTTTTCTTCTCGAGTATATTTTCAATCTACTTTCTTTAATTTCTTTCACACCTTCTTTTCTTGTTTTTATTTATCTTCTTTTTTTCTACCGCTTTTCTATGCATTTCATCTGTTTAGCCTTTTTATCATTCTTCTTTTAGTATAATTTTTCACACATTTTTTCACCGGTGTTTTTTTTCTTAATCCATATTGTCTTTATAATTCTCCCGGCTATTTCATTTCTCCATCATTTTCCTCCACGTTTATGTCACCATACTTTATTCTATTTTTCTTTTTTTCCTTATAATTTCTTCTTTGCTTACTTGAACTGTCCCACCCTAACTGGAAATTTGAGATTTTCTCGTAACTTAAGACTTCAAGTTTTTCATGAAGTTTTCTACTCTCCTCACTCACCCATCAAAGTATTCTTCTCACTTTGCAGTGAATAATAGTAAGAAAAAATAAAGTGAAAGTTTTTATCATTATTATTATTATTTAGTTCCCTCATTTCTTCAATATCGTAATTTCTTTCTTTTCGCGACTACTTTAGTATGTACTATTGTAACCAAGGTTACACTGCATTTATTCAGCTTTTTTCTCATCCAGATTGTGTTCGGTTGTCTAGCTTTCATTGCAACACTCTTTCTATTTATTTTAATTATTTTCTGTAAAGTATCTCAGGTTCTTTATCGGTACCAAAATGATTGTCCCTTTTATATTCCGTCATACTTTTAACGCAAAATACTGATCCCAACACTTTTGCTTCATTTTCTTCCATTGTGCTCAGATTAGTTGATCCTCTCTTTTTATTAATCAACAATTTTTGTTTTTGCCAAAATCAAATTTATTGCTTGTGCCTTAACATTTCTGAGCACCATTGACTTATGTAGTTTTTGATTTAAACTTATAAAACCTTTACTGTTGTCTTCAAATTGTCTCCAGTTTTTACTGTAATAATGTATACCTTCATACTTTCTTGTATTATACTTTTATTAAATACAACAATTTCACATATGTATTTTTCTCATTTTTAGTTGCAGAAGAGAATGGATATATTTTCGATGTCAGGATTCTGCATAAAAGGTTATATTAGTAAAATATATGATCTTATATTTCTCCTTTTTGCTATATTTATTGATTCCGAAGTATTCATCAATCACATCATTTTCAAATTTATATAATTTTTATTGCCTTTCCTTTTTGCTTATTTTTTATAAATTATAATTACTTCTTGAATAATAATTATTTTCAAAGATAACCCAACAAAATAGCGAATATTACCTAGTTCCACTGTAAATTTTATCATAAGTGAATAAAATATAATACAAGTGGAGTATGTAGTGAGGCCACCACTCACACAGGAAGCAAATTATTAGATAATGTACGACTTCATTTTAAAATCTGCTGGGATTAAGAATTGATTCTGATCTATTATTGGTCACTTGCGACGTTGAGTCATCAAAGATTCAGCCGGTCATAGAAAGACACGGAGACATTAAAAACAGAGTCCTTTTTGTTTTTAATTTATATCACTCAGATTCATTTTTTGTGACATGCCATGCATTTTAGGTACAAAGTAGCGATTTTTGGTTGTCTTCGACACTATTTTGAATTCAAATCTGAAGAATCGAAACTGTTTAGACAATAGCATTAATGAAATCGGTAAGAAGGAGTGGATTTTGAAAGACTGAAGCCTCTTGTTACCACTTTGCAAAAGAAGCTATGGGATACGTAGCAATTGAATAAAAAGATTATCCAAGTCATTCTTTTGCAATATTTTTGTTTAATAGAGGACATTATTAAGAAGCGAGTTTTGAAACCGATCAGGTTTTAATCAATGTTGTAAAACTATATTCTATTTAGAAACACTGAATTACACGCTTGAACATCACTCTATATTGCCCAAACAAGAAATTTGTTGTTGTTGTTGTTGTTGTAATTGTTGTTGTTGTAAAAGAAAGAAATACATTTATTTGACGTTCTCTTTTACTGGAAGTGGCTCAATTGTAACAAAGGTTTTTTTTTTCTGGTATCTGCTATCAAAATGTTATTATCATTGCTGCTATGGTTATTGTCATCATATAGATGACTTGACACATGAAAATATGTCTGCGCGTACAATCTTGTGTAAATATTTTCATTGTTAATTTGAAATATTTATTTATACTTTCAGATATTATCAGCAGAAGAACATAATAATCAGTGTACCTCGAAACTGATAACAAGCCGACTACAATCAAAACTGTACAATCAATTTCAGTTTATGCATCCGTTCAATTTTATCTTCGGAATTTCATTGTTTTTCTTTATTACTTTCTCTTTCTGTTTCTCTCTCTCTTTAATCGCTTTCTTCCATTTATTTCTAATGAGCATCTTTCCTTTTTCTCCCTTTTCTTTTAACATATATTTCTCTATTTCTCCTGAATTTTTATTCGTTTTGACTTTTGCAAAAATTCGGTTTACTTCCTAATTTTCTATCTTCTTTGTCTTCTATAACCCCTCTTTCTCCTTTCAATTTTTCTTTACAAGCTGCCATTATCGGTTACCATCTTTCATCTCTTTTTGTTTTTCTTTTCTTCTTTTATCACAAAAGTAAAAATTTCATTTCAAGTTCAATCATTTTGCCACTTCACCTTCAAGATGTGTTTTTTGACGGAATCTTATCAATATTCCGTCGAAACACACTTCATTTTTATTAAATGATTGTTACAACGGTGAAATCTACCAAATAATTTTTTTCTCTGGCTTTCTGCATTTTTTATTTTTTACATTTGTCTAGACGCTTGTGTGCATAGGCAAGTGTGTATGTTTACTTGAATTCATGCATAAGAACATTAAATATTCTATCTATCTATCTATCTATCTATCTATCTATCTATCTATCTATCATATATTGCCATGCATTTTCCAAGATATTTTCCGCTCATATAGGTATGTGGACATTTATAGACGTACGTACGTATTGAATTATAGAAGGAAATTACTTGAAAAGTAATTGAACCTCATCAGAAGCGAGCTGAATGTGTAATACTCCTCATGTTAATGACAATTCCACCAATCTTCTCTACGGCATATGATTGTATCGAATTTCTTTTGAATGTTTTCCTATAGAATTCATATTTAAATTAATTTGGGGTCACCAGGAGAGAATTTATACCGTTTCGGGACCTTCCTCTCAACGGTTTCACTTGCACACCGGCTCTCTTCACTAATGTGAAACTCCATAATAACGATATACTAGTATTTCTACTATATCGTAGACATATTAGTTCGAATATCCAATGATATACGAAAAAAACAAAACAGCAAACCTCGCGTTCTGAGAATACAACGTGAACCTCATTTCACATTCACGATCTGTTATGTCATGTCGTCATTTTTACTGAAAAGCTCCACGAAATATTTTTTTTTCCATTTATACATATAATCATTTTCAGTTACTTCCATTAGACGTTTTATACTTTTGGCCCTATTACGCCCTTTGATTTCAATTTAGACTAGAAATTGGTACAGAGTGCCTGCAATGAACCCCTTGCTCTAATTTTAACTGCTCTAATAATTACATTATACCATTTATTTACCAGATGTGATTTTAGATTTTCATATTTATTAGTTTTATATTCATGGTTTTGTTCTATTCGGCTTTCATATGAAACTGTTATTCTACCAGGGTGATTTTATATTTCACCCTTGATAGAAGAACAATATCTGATCGTAGACTCTTACTTGATATTATTTTGAGGTTAATCATTACACCAACCAAGAAGGTCAGCAGATATCTTCCAAATGCTACTAGAACTGTCCGGTATAGCTAGATATTTACTTGTTTGCTGTTAACCGACGTATATTTTTCCTACTGCAACTAATTTCTGGGTTGAATTAGATAACTCAGACTTCATATACATCTTTATAATATTAACCAGCTCATCAACAAAACTTTTGTGTCTCCAGGTATATAGAGGGACTAAAAACGTTCTAATATTTGTGGATTTTCCTTACACAGGGGACAAGTTGAATCGCTCTCTTTCATTTAATAAGATTGTTTTTAGATGATAGCAGGTCATGTGGGGAACGTATTAAAAAACAACATGAGTTGAGCCATCTGCCAAATGTCCTTCCAAGTAGTAGAGCCTCCTACCAGTTTGTCAAATGGCCTTGTTGGGATTGTTGCCCTTCTTTTATGAGTCTTTTATTATCTTCTTCGTTTCTTACATTTTGAATGACGATCTTTACCAGAAGTTTTTGACCGCTACTGCCTTCAAGTTAGTCCTAACCCTTGTTCTATGCGTGGTTGTATCCGATGACTTTACTGAAAGTTAGATTGTCTTTAGCACTTGTTATAGCCTCTCCGACCTTCCACTGTCTCCCCCGTTTTTAAAGTAGGATTTAAGGCTTTTGCTACTTTATCCTTGGATTCATCCAACATCATTTGAAGCTTGGATTTCCAGGATTTATACTCCTCCACAATTGATTTAATTAGCAATAGCTGTCCTTGTCTGCAGTACAATGCAATATCAGACAAGCCTCGAGGTAAAGACAACCATTTTTGGATATATTTGTTTATCTTTCTTTTCACTGACTCAACTGTACTCATTCCAAATTTGTATACAAGTAGGATCCATAGTAGCACTGGAATGAGTACATGCTCTAATCACTATACTTTGTATTTTCCTTTTAGAGGACAAAGAGCTATCTTATGGAGACTATTGTAATGATTTGGATGTTTTTTTTTTTTACTTGGTTGGTATCTTTTAAGGATTGATCATGTCACCGTCCTAAACTTTTCACTGATTTTCCTGATACGGCAGGGACCTTTTGACCACCTATTTCAAAATTTATATTTTGATTCAGTTTTCCTTTTCTAAGAATAAGACTTCTGGATCTGTTTGAAACTACATTCAACGTATCAGGTCGTCCATCAAGCTTAAGATCTTGCGAGTTGAACTTACATTAGATGAAAGGATTGAATTGTCATCCATGAACGCCTTCATTGATAACATTTGACAACCTCCACCAAGCTCAACCACATCAGCCTTGTTGTTTGTCACTTTGAGAATCAGTTGTATTGCTAGAACAAAAAGTATGGGTGAAACTGTACATACCATCGCAATTCCAACTTCAAGTCTACTCCATTTCGTCGTATTGTTTTTTTTTTTTGTAGTGAAACGCATGAGGAAACCATAAAAATAAGTTTCTAGCATATTAGATATTTACTCTGGAATATGGTACATTTGTAATGATAATGGTATCATTTTGTCGGGTACTAATCCGTAGGCATTAGCTAAATGCAACCAAATGACATCTAAATCATTTCTTTTTAATTTTCACTTTTTGAATGGCCTCCCAGATCATGTTTCAATGCTTTAAGCAACCAGCTATTCTTGGAACACTACCTTATGGTATTGAAGTATCAATATACTCGTTATGAAGAAGCTATTTTGTTAATCTCGATGCCAAAATTGCGAATTTGGCCGAAATTGTCTGATGTCATTGTAGTTCTTTTCTTTGGGTATGTAAACGCCACCAACTATCATCCACTCTTGGCTGATATTTTAGTTTTGTAATACCAACTTTAAGTTAGTATGTAACCATTTAAAAGTGTAGGAAATTTTTTATATAGAAGTAAACGTATTAAGGCTAGGTGTAGATTTATTTCTAATCTTGTTGAATGTGTGTCTTATTTCTTTGCATGTGAGTGGCTTCACGTTAAACTTCACGTTAGACACGGCAGGCCAAAATAATTTGCTATTATGATCTAGAGGAATATGTTGCTTGGGATCAACGTGCATATATCTTAAATGTGCTTCTAGAATATGTTACTCTATTCTAAGCACGCTTGATCTTACTTTATCAAACATGTACCTAGCATATTTGTAAAGTTCCTGGAAGAAACGCTCTTGATCTTTCCTTCGTTTACTCATCTATTCATTAAATTTTCCGCTCTGCTAAGAGCGTTATGTTTCTCTTTAAGGTTCTGCCAGATTTTAAGCAAGCCCACTTTATCGTCAAAATTTGCGAAACGGATTTGCCATTTTAGATTCCTTTTTTCTTTCTAAGATCTTACATTAGACTTTGACGTCTGTTCTTTTCTAGTTGTGGTTTCTTCTTTTCTTCTTTTACGCCGTAGATTTCCTTACAAACCCTGTAGATTATTTGACTACTTTCATTCAAATGTTCATAATATTTCTTTTTTCCCATTTTCTTTTTTCCCTATGTTTGAAGAAGGAAATTACTTGAAAAGTAATTAAAATTCGCCTAAATTGAGCTGAATAGGTAATGCTCCTCATGACAATGAGACTTCCAACGAGTCTCACTACGGCATATGATTTTATTGAATTTCTTTTAAATGACTTCCTCTCAAATTCACATTTAAATTAATTTTGGGTCATCAGGAGGGAATCTACACAGTTTCGATACCTTTTTCTCAACGGTTTCACTTACACACTGCCCCCCTCACTAATGTGAGGCTCCATTATAATGATATAGTAGTATTTCTAATATATCGTAGATATACAAGTTCAAATATTTAGACCTTTTAGATTAAATAAATTGCAAACATTGTGTCTGCTAAATTTTAATAAAATCCGTAATATGAAACATGAAAATTGAAATATGTAAGAAATGAGTAGTAACTTTGACAGATGAATTTTTCATTTCTCAATGTTCCCAAGTACTTTCTATCTTTTTCCGAGATCATCTTCAGGAGTGTGAGTTGTGGTAACGAAAAAATAACCGCAAAACTGTGTTGCTAAAAATTACTGTAAATTTTATTCTTGCTTCAAATGTAACAGTTGAAAAAATTGCTTAGCGTTCATTAGAACGTGAACATTATTCAAAATTATGTTGTCATGCGCGTATTAAAGCATGAAAAGAAAAATTGTCGGAGATACATTCTCCTAAGGGACATTTGAATTGATATATATTATTGGTTTTGCGTAATACATGAGTTGGTGGAGAGGAGTTATGGATAATTTAATTGGTATTGCATTTTTATAAACATTACTAATTTTAATTTTTATTAGTATCAACGGGAGAGTACGAATGAAACTTTTCATGATTTTTTCATCCTATTTGCAGTCATCGTGCATCTGGTTGCAATAAAAGAGTTTGATATGTTTAGGGTCTTTTGTGGCAATACCATATTGTGTTTGATGTGATGTGTGTTGAGGTATTTTAAATATTGTCTTATTTGTTCATGTATAATGTAGTATAGGAAGTCATTATTAATGAGTCTGTTTAATATTTTTTAATTCAGAGTAAAATACCTTTTTTGTAGGGGAGTTGATTTGTGCTCGGTTTATTAAATTGTGTATAAGTGCTATTTTGTAGTAGTTAGGACATTCACTCTTATAGCCAAGAGTGCAAAAGATTTTGCTAGCTGTTTTTTTTTTATATGGGGTGGTAGTTCAAATATCCAACGGCGAAACTATATTTACGAAAAAACGGCAAGCCTCGCGTTCTGAGAATGCAACGTGAACATCATTACGCAATCAGGATCATTCATGTCATGTCGTTATGTTCGCTGAAACGCTCCACGGAATATTTCTTTGTTCACATATAACTATTTTCACTTAATTCTATTAGATGTTATATACTTTTGGCCCTATTACGCCCTTTAATGCCTGCAACGAAACCCCTTGCTCTAATTTTAACTGCTCTAATAATTACATTATACCATTCATTTACCAGATGTGATTTTAGATATTTACTAGTTTTATATTCCTGGCTTTGTTCCATCTGGCTTTCATGCAGAACTGTTAATTCTACTAGGGTGATTTTATATTTCACCCTTGATAGAAAAACAATATCTGGTCGCAGACCCTTACTTGATATTATTTTGGGGTAATGATTACAATAACCATGTCTATAAATGCCCACATACGTTTGTAAACATTTATAGATGCACGCACTTATCCAATTATATATTTAGATACTAAATACAGGAATAACAGAAATTGCTCGGAAAAATATGGACACATAAATATATTCTTAAAATATCTGTTCTAAAAATAAATAGGATTATTTACACTATTTATACATAAAAATTAGCTGCTGTTGAAAATTTATTTTAGGCAAAATAAAATATGATGTAGTTACTTGGTTTGAGTGGAAATATAGTTACACGCCATTGGCACTTCTTTCATTCGGTGCCAGTATGCAAAACTTGTTTTGGGATCCAAACCAGAAACAACTAACATAGGGATAGTCATGAGAAATCTGGATTGACTTTAGTGCGACTGAAAGTTTGTTCTTGAACATTTTTGCTGATTGTAGTACCGAAAATTAACTTGAATTGTGTGCTGGCATTATGGGGAGTCTACAAACGAACGCATGCCCATTTTTGTCATTTCCAGTTGGAATAGTTTCATCATTAACATGTAGGAGAAGCTGCTTGGCAACTAGTTCTCCTGCACGACTTTAGAAAGTTAAGTTTTCTGTGAAGCATGATAAGTGTTCCAAATTTTAGTTGAAGCTTCTGGAGGGTTGTGAAATTGGGTTTTGAAAAAATTCCAAAGTATCAGAAACCGTGTTGTACAATAATCTGTTGTAATAGCTTTCAGTTTATTTCTTCAATCGTGTCATTGTCTGGGGCCAGAATACTTCACACACGAAGAGATATCATTTTCGGCAGATTTTTTATTTAAAACAGCTGATAATATCAAGTTTAATCAGAAATAAAATTTGAATATTTTTCAGTGTTGTACAACGTTTTGACACAAAAAAAGGAAAACGATTTTTAATTAATTAGATTCATTTGTTTGGCCGAAACATTGTTTTTTCTTATTTATCTAAAACTGAGCTTTGTAGGTCAGTAATGCATGCCTTATATTTTTCTACCCAGGTAACCCCCGATGTCTATAATAGTGTAATTGTTGGTCAGTAATGCCAGCTTATGAAGGCCACTAATTCTTCCTCCAATAACACCTAGTGTCCATATCCGCTGTATCATTTGTGAGATAGAAAACATTTTTCTTCTTCATAGAAAACGAAATATCGCACCCCAGTTTGCTAGAAATTGCTTTATTTAACTAAAAATGGCATATTTGTCCTTTGATGACCTCGATTACCTCTAAACTCAACCTCCCATAGTCTATTTAATAATTGGGTGTCTTGTGAGTCGTCATGCCATAATTAGGTCAATGAGCCTTGTAGTTTGATCGTGACAGGGACACAAACAGAACCCACCAATATTAATATAGATATATAAGCTTATTTATTTGGTCGTACATATTCACTTATATGACGGGTGTGTGTGGGGGGGGGGGGCAGAACTCGTAATTATTATACTTGTGTTATTATTTGTAAGGACTATATACATGCGTGTGTATATATGAGCAATTTTCTTTGATTTTTCTTCAAAATGTAAAATATGAATGCATATATTGGATATTTTTCTTTAGCTGTTTTAACTTTTGTATTCCTTAAAGATCTACTTTCATGTAAGCATATAGATATATAAATATAGAAATTGTAAAGCCAAATAGCCTCACAAAGGAGATATTGTGTTACCCTTCAGTGATTATTCTATGGATCGTGGTCGTTTTGGATCAGGCAATTAAACAGATATCAGAGCATAATTTAGTACATTATTATTGAAGAAATTGATTGTGTGTGCTAAGTTGTGGAGGGATATACGAATGCCCACTATAGTATAAAATAATCATACTATAATGATGATTTTCAGAACATGTGTCTGTAAACGCATGCTATTTGTTATAGAACAGTTAAATAAAAAAGAAAAATTAAATTATAAAATTTTACAGAATCATTAATCAGTTATAATTTATAGATTTTTTTTAGCTTTATTTGGATTTCAACAGCTTTAAAAATAAATGCTCTACCATATCTCATTGAATAAGCCCTCGTGTTGCTTATTTAGAAATTTAACCTTTAGGTGAAACGCTTATTCGAGCAAGATTCTTAGTCGAAAGGAGCATTTATTGAAAATGATAAAAGCAAACGCTGTAAAAATGAAAATTTGCCTAATACATTTTCAACCCAGTCGAGAGTGAGTTCTTAATTCATCCACGAAATAGGCCAAGATCTAATATGTCCAAACTTTTTGTTACACGCTTCGCATCACAAATGAATGGTATTAGCTCTTTATTCTTTGTTTAAGTTGATAAACAAACGTCATATCCGTATTTTATCGTGATCTATAGTTTTAAAGCGAATTACTTTACGTTTTCTTTCTCGACACTGATTTCGGCTACCATTTCTGTAGGAATTGAGGAATAGGTGATTGCATTTAACTTATTCAAAACTTATGAGGAAAATATTTCATTATTTGGACATGCCTTACAAGAACTATGGATATTATGATGTTACTTTCTCAACACTAATAATAAAAATGTTTTGTTTGAGCTAAGGACAAAGATACCATGAAATTGTGTTGGCTGTTCCCATACGTGACAGAGCCGTAACAAAGGGCAAGCAAAACTGACAAGAAGATTTAGGATTGATATCAATAAAATAGGCAAAACTGAAACCAAAGTACTTTCAGTTTCTGTTTAATAGCTGTGTGTGTGTGTGTGTGTGTGTGTGTGTGTGTGTGTGTGTGTGTGTGTGTGTGTGTGTGTGTGTGTACATATTTTAATATAATTTATCGAGGCCCTGTAAGTTAGTTGATATGAACAAATCTTATACATATTTGTAAAGGAGCGCACATTTAATATTAAAAACTGACTTTACATGTTCTGGGGAGCGCTTATTCGAGAGATGTTTATTTAAGAATTGCTTCTTGATGAAGGTCGGAATTTTACTAAACAGAGAGGAAAGGTTTCTTTAGCATTTTCCGTTTATAATGAGATGGTAAAGAGATAGTTTTGAATCTAAGATATTATTGGCTTTATATTTATCTACTAAAACACAACAATTTTTTATTTTTTATTTTTTCTGAGTTGAGAAACAACAAAAAAGTTTAGAAGCTGATCATTTTCGTAATCTGATATAGAACCGACTTTCCTATCTTTTGAATTTTTCTAAACGTTGATTCAGTAAAATTATATGAACTTCGGTAAATGACAAATAAACATCTAAGATTTCTCTAACGTTGTGCTAGCACTTTTGTGTATTTGCATTTTTATTAGTTCAGATATAAATATAGAAACTGATACTTTTCTTGCATGCCATCTATGTGAAGTATAGACGGCATAAATTTGTGTGTTTCTATTCAAACAACTTATTTTTAATACGTGGATATAAGAATGAAAGAAAAAAAATAGTGTTTGTGGGAATAGAGATTCTATATATACTTTTGAGTGTACTATGATTAACTGCAGACATGGATATAAAATTGAAAGACGATCTTTCAGAGCATATAATCTATCTCTGCTTGCTTATCTAATCGGAGAACAGAACGAGAAATATTAAGTATTTGCATGAGCTTCTAAGAACGTAGATCTCATCCAAACAAAAAGAAAGAAAAAAAACCCTGAAATGTCTGCTAAGGGAAGTGCGTACCAGAGATGTATTTGTGTGTACGTATGTAAAAACCGGGCGAGAAACCTATTTTGGCGAGATGCAATATGTATAAATTATTGACGTCCAAAGCTCGAAAATAAACGAATCTCTTGAGACCCAATGACAAAGCTAATTTCAGATGCCTATGTTGGCATAATCTTCAATACCACTGCTACATTTATTATTATTATTATTATTATTATTATTATTATTATTATTATTGTAGTCGCAGTTATAATTTAATTATCATTGAAACTACTGCTATCGTAGTCTTCATGCATATGTCATTATTATTGTTTTTATTACAAGGTGTATTTTTTTATTATTTCGTTACTAAGCGCCAAAATTCAACTTTGTTCTTCATTGTCTTTCAGGAAATGATTTTCATAATTTATTTTAAATTTCTTTACATCGGTATATATTTTGTCAGTTACTTAACTGTGCAGGTATCCTTATATACACCCACGCACACGCGAGCACACATACACACACACATATGCACATGCACATACACACACATCCTCACATATATATTTATTTAATTTATATATACACGCATATGCATATACACGAAACTATAAAAAGTTCTCGGGCTAACCAAAAGGACACTAAAACATTTTGATGTTTTGTTATCTGGTTAAAAGTGTGTTAGTCCAATATATATATATATATATATATATATATATATATAGTATATCGAGGCAGCAAGTAATTTTCTAAATATATGCTGTTAAATATAAGAGACAATGAATGTCTATTATGTTTAATCATGAGCCGTTCTAAACGTCGAAAATAAAGACAAAAATTCTCCAACATTTGGATAATTATTTATTGGTTTTCTTCTAAGCTTTCGGCTCACATGAGCCATCTTCAGAGAGATTGTTTAAACTGAAATATTATAAATTCCACCATCACCGACGATTTTATTTTGTGTTGACTCCGCTTGGCAACGGCAATAGTTACCAAAAATAATAAACGCAGTTCTTAAGTTTGCGATGCGGTTTTATGACGTCACACCGCGGGATAGCACGAAATGACAACAAAACCATGTAGTCAAATGCAATGTAATATGTTATTTCCTGTTTTAAATTTGATTTTATTGAGTGTTGGTTGTTTCGATTTGATGTACATGGCCTCCTTACTGTGTGTATGAGTAAGGATCACCGTATTGTTGACCAAAATCTGTCTGATATTACCTACATGTTTATGTTTTTTCAGAGAAATGTTGTTTAATAGTACTCTGATCAGAAATTATATATATATTAAATTATATTTTAAAACATGTACATATTTTTTTTATATATCCACAACAAATAGTACATTTGTTTCGACATTGAAACTCCAATGTCTCATCAGGTGGTGTGAACAGGAATGGAAAGACTCTTTTCTTATATTTGGTGGGTTGTGTGTGGGATGTTTGTGGGGGTTAGTGATAAAGGAATAAGTCTTGTGAATTGTCCGTTTGAATTTTGAAGAAAGTGGTGTGGGTAGTGAATATAGTTGATTAATAAGTGTCTTGGAATTTTGTAGACAGATTTAACATTAGCAGGTAGGATGTAAGTTTTATGATCTTGCGACTAGACTTTATCCTTTAGATTTCTTAGTGGAGAAGAGTAGGGAGGTTTAAGGGGTTGGAGGATGGGACTGAACTTACCACTTATTTGTACAACTATAGAATATTTTTGTATTTAAGCACAGTTTTTAAAATTAATCTAATTTTGTATATTTAACCTTAATTTTCGATTCAGGAAATCGATTTTTTCTATTAAATTTTAAATTTTAAATTAGATTACAGTCTGTGGTGTGTAATAGGTAATATTTGATGTAACAGGTAAAATTTAATGTTAGTATTTAAGGTAATAGGTAAGTAGGTTATGGGTGCGTAATAGGTAGAATTTAATGTAAGAGGTAAGATTTAATGTTGTATTTAAGGTAATAGGTAAATAGGTAATAGGTGTTTGTATTTAAGGTAATAGGTAAAATTTAATATGTGTATTAAAGCACAGTTTTTATAATTAATCTAATTTTGTATATTTAACCTTAATTTTGAATTTAGGAAATCGAATCTTTCTATAAAATTTTTAATTCTTTAAAAATTTTAAATTAGATCACGGTTTGTGCTGTGTGTAAAAGTGTTGTTAGTATTATGAAGTTGTATCATTTGTAAGGGGTCCTAGTTTTGGCTTTTGTAACATTTTTTAGCATGATTGTAAGGTTAGTTCTTTAATGTGCTTGCAGTTTACTGTGGTTTCATGCCTCTGGTTTTTCGCGATTCATATATTTAATGATTTCAATTTTTTCTTGAACAAAAAGGGAAACAGGGTTCCTTTATTGATTTAGCTGTTCTTGCTTGCTTGAGGATTTTCCATTTAACTTTAGATGTTTTATTTTCGTCTTTTAGCTTCTAATAGTATTTGAAGAGAGAAGTCATGTTTTGTTTTTCTTTGTTATTGAAGGATGAGAGTTGATTGTAATATCACTTTTTAAATACGTTCATGGTGTTTCCAAATCTTCCAAATCTATATTTTATAAAGAATTACACAACATTAAGCAAACACTAGTCAATAATGGATTTCCTAACTCCGTTATTGATCAACAAATTAAAATGTATCTCAACAAAATTAACAATAGCTCTAACAATAATGATAATATTAATAATAATGGTTTACATCATAATAAATATAACACTATTAACTTATACTATTGCAACCAAATACATAATAATTATAAACAAGATGAAAAAACTGTCAAAAACATAATACGTAGAAATGTTAAACCAGTCGAAAGTAATAATCAAACTCATTATATATTATAAAAAGTTTAAAACAATTGACCTCATAGTCTATAATAACCCAACAAGCACTAAACTAAATTCTTTACAAAAAACCAATGTAGTGTACCAATTTACATGCCCATTCAGAGATTGCATCTCTGATACTAATCAAAAACCTAGTACATATATTGGTTTTACTACAACCCCACTCTCTCGTAGACTTACATGTCATCTTTCTGATCAGAGTACTATTAAACAACATTTCTCTGAAAAACATAAACATGTAGGTAATATCAGACAGATTTTGGTCAACAATACGGTGATCCTTACTCATACACACAGTAAGAGGAACCTGCAGATATTGGAGGCCATGTACATCAAATCGAAACAACCAACACTCAATAAAATCAACTTTAAAACAGGAAATAACATATTACATTGCATTTGACTACATTGTTTTGTTGTCATTTCGCGCTATCCCGCGGTGTGACGTCATAAAACCGCATCACAAACTTAAGAACTGCGTTTATTATTTTTGGTAACTATTGCCGTTGCCAAGCGGAGTTTTATGTCAACACAAATAAAATCGTCGGTGATGGTGGATTTTATAATATTTCAGTTTAAACTACCTCTCTGAAGATGGCTCATGTGAGCCGAAAGCTTAGAAGAAAACCAATAAATAATTATCCAAATGTTGGAGAATTTTTGTCTTTATTTTCAACTGAAATTAAAGCAGAAATACGACGTTTAGAACGGCTCATGATTAAACATAATAGACATTCATTGTCTCTTATATTTAATAGAATATGTTTAGAAAATTACTTGCTGCCTCGATATACTAAATATATATATATATATATATATATATATATATATATATATATGTGTGTGTGTGTGTGTGTGTGTGTGTATGTGTGTGTGTGTGTCAGAATAAATAAATTGCAAACACTATGTCTACTTATTTTTAATAAAATTCGTTCATACTCACAGATAATCTTTCACGTATTACAATTGAAAGATGTCAGAAATTAGTTGTAACGTTAGCAGGTGTTTCTATTAGTTATTTCTGAAGGTACCCAAGTACTTTCAACCTCTTTTTCTGAGGTCATCTTCAGGGGTGTGAATTTTGGTAACAAAAAATAACCGCAAAACTGTTGCTAAAAATTACTGTAGATTTTTCTGCTTCAAATATAACGGTTGACAAATTGCTAGCATTCATTAGAACGTGAAAATTATCCAAAATTGAATTTTTTTATATGCTGTAATGTCATGATTATGCACGTGCTAAAGCAAGAAAAAATGTTCTTTTTACAAATATTTTAGCACATTACTACAGTATTCATAGCTGATTCTATTAATTGACAGCTTGAGTGTTTTAATGAATATTGCCTCGAAAATCTGTAGTTTGCTTTTGTTGTTTTCTTTGTCTAGGATAGTTGTATTATCGATCAGTATCTTTTTATATTGTGAATGTAGACAGGAATTTTGTTGTAGATGTCTAGAAATTGATGGATGATCAGACAAATCTAATGTAAAACGTCTAGTTAATGTAGTTGCTGTAAATACAACATATATCTTGTCGGAGATACATTCTCCCAAGGAAAATTTTAATAGGTATATAATGTTGGTTTTACGTAATACATCAGTTGGTGGGGAGAAGTTATTACAGATAATTAAATTAGTAGTATTGCACATTTTAAAATATATTATTAATTTTGATTTTTATTAGAATCAACGGGAGATATATAAGTACGAATGATATTTTTTATTATTTATGATATATTGTTATACTATTATATATATATATATATATATATATATATATATATATATATATGTGTGTGTGTGTGTGTGTGTGTGTGTGGTTAACATAAACAAGTACAAAATCGCAAAGTTTTTTTTAATTCTGTAAAAAGCAGATAGAAAAAAATGTAATTAGTAATTTAAGCCAAAAATACTAAACAATGTGTGTGAACAGAGCAGTTATTCAGCACTATAAGTTCATATTACTGTTTATACAGTGATGGTACTTTATTCTATCTATACATTTGTACTCTCCTAATATATGTACGTGTATTTTTACAGGCACACACACTTATGTATATTTAACGAGGGCATGTCTTATGACATGTGTATAAATCAACACACATGTCATAAAACGGCCTCGTTTCTCTTAAACTTTACTCTTTTCAGTAAGTATCTATGTAAATGCAATCACTGTCACTCTCTTCTCTCTTTCTCTCTCACACTCACACACACACTAAATTTTGAAGCTTATAAATTTTTCTGATATACTTATGTTCCTTGAACTGTTCGTTATTCATACCATCTTTTTTTATGAATATCTCTGAATGCATATTTAGTTTAATCTTATTCTTTATTGACTTTTATATCGCACCTTTGCTCGGGCCGTCAATCTACAGAAGTCATTTGGCAAGGAACGGTATTATGCTCAGGACAAGTTAGTTCAATAGCTGACCTCATACAATCTTTCACTATCTTTCAAAATCTTTTATATTTCTCTACTAATAAAATATGGAATATTTTATGGCATTTACTTCTTTTTCTTTGATTCAACTGTTTTTAACGATTTCATATCTTTTTACTCTTTTTAACGACTGAAGCACAGAAAAACTGTTATTCCGTTTTTTCTCAGTGAATCAAATCTGAAATTGTTCTATACGAAATTGTCTGTTTATTAAGCTTGGTAATTTTATTATTTTTCTCAAACTTATTTTATTTATCTAGTTTTGTCTTTCTGCTACTTATTTAAAATTAAGCAAAAATAATTTTAGTTCATTACGTTCATATTTACTAATAGTTTTAAATATTCAAGTCTTTGCAGTAATAATTTTTCCGTTTGTGGAATTTAAAGTTTTACATGATTGGCCTAAAATTATGATGGAAAAAAATTATATGGAAATATTGGTTGTTCGTGAATGAACGAGAATAAGACGTTGGTGAAAAGAAAATTGCGAAGAGAGATCTTAGTTTAGAAATTCAAAGATTAAATAATTCCAAAATCATTGATGAATGAAAAATATATAAAATTTTAAGTGAAAATAATACAAAAACCGAGAAGATACAATAAGGAATGATATAAAGCTCTCAGCATGACCGGTGGAAATGGCATAGAACCATGAAGAACTACTTGATATTCAACATATTCAGCAAGCAGTATGGTGTTTATTCACCGTTCATTAATTTAATTGCAGAATTTGCGAAGGAGTTCGAGCAAAGAACTTTTCTCGGTTTAATGAAAAGTAGTTTTGGGTAATAATATGAATAACAAATACGCACACTGATGCATGAAAAATTTTAAACTACGCCATCATCTCTTGAGCGTTTATCAATGTATATATTTATCTATACTCTCAGTCAAAAGAAGTGTGTCACAAACCAAATAAACAAGAAAAGAAAAAATTGACATCGTCTGGGTTAGACGATGTCAATTTTTTCTTTTTTTCTTTTCTTGTTTATTTTATTTTATTTTGTTTTATATTTTTCTTTTTCTTTTTTAATTTCTTTGCAAATCTATTTAAAAAGGAAAATTAGACTGATTTTTCTCCAGTTTCTGAAAGGATTTTTCTGTTGCTGAGGTGATGTGTTATCCCCCGTGGGGATTTTCATATCGAAATGATTATCCAACATCACTGAATTAATCCTATTTTAATTTATATATATATATATATATATATATATATATATATATATATACTGATTAATTCATCTCGAGTAATGTGAAACGAAACTGGGATTAAAAGAGATTGAGAAGACTTTAGAAGCAGCCAAAAACCCAATCCGTAAAAGGAAACAAAGAATAAACCTTTACTTCTGTTATAAAAAATACGGTGAAGAGTATGATCTGGGCGATAACTCAAACTATCCACTCCTATTGAGAAAAAATTAAATAAATAGTAGCTAAAATTTCAGAGTTCTGCTGCAGACATTAGAAGAATCAAGTTGAAGCAAACTTTAGAAGGAACCGGAAACCGAATCATAAACAGAAATCAAAGGATAAACCTCTACTTCTGTTCAAAATACTGGGAAGGAGTGTGAATCGGGATATAGTCGAACCCATCTACTCTTATTGAGAGAAAATATAAATAAATAAATTTACCCTAATTAAAAGAGCATCTTACAGATGAAAATAATACCTGCAAATATATTGGCTACTCACCCAGAGATTTAAAGAAAATGAGTTAAAAAAAAGTCCTAAGATGAAACAACATACTCAATGCATTTATATGCAAACTAAAATTTTGTTATAAAGTATGATCAGACGCTTAACGGGAATCCATTTTATATTGCTAATGTAGATTCTTTGGGAAATGAAATTCTTTCTTTTTCTCATGACGCCAAATCATCGGCGAAACGTAAATACATACCAAATTTTTATATATATGAATTATGCCAGGTTTTATTCTGTAAGTCAATGTATTCACATTAAAACTGGTATTATCCAAGTTATATTGGCAAAGTTTTCCGCGTGTACTGTATATTAAAATGCCACATGAATTTTTCTTTCTATTTTTCTTTTAAATATTTCTTATTTATCATAGTGAGATTATATTTTTCTTCTTTAGGGTTTTTCAATTTATTTTAAATAACTGTATGAGATATATTTATTTTTTTGATTTCAGACATATAAACACTGCCATGAGCAAAAATCAATATCTAACCTGACAGGAGGAACAAAATATTTTAATGTTATTGAGTGATGAAAACAACGTTGAAGATTGCAAAAATTGAAGAAAAATTAGAGAAGAATCAGAAAAAAGTGAAGACATTGGAACAATAAGAACAAGAAAACGGTTTAAGAATATGACAAATAAGATTTGAGAAAAGTTAAAATGGTAATAAGAAAAAAAAATAGACCGACCGAAAAATAGTTGAAAATCTGGTATTGCAAATGTAAACCGAGAGAAATGATTAAAAGCATTGACGACAGACATGAAAATAAGCTACCACCTTTAAGTAAGGACTACAAGGAGAATTTTTGCAGTTAGGTAAAGAAGTATGTGAAAATTAATTTTAATGATAAATTGAGATGTACATTTTATGGAACTAATGGCTTGTTTAAAGGCCAGGTTTTTCATGTAAATAATCAATACAAACTACTTATTAGTTAACAAGTAAAGCAGCATTTCTCTGTGCATTTTAAGAAGAAAACATTACGGATCTCTTCAAAATTTATGACGGTAACTATACAGACAAATAGTATATTCTTGAACAAGGATTTTTGATTGGTTTAGTTACAATGAAGAAACTTTAATCTTCATTCAATAAAATGTGTTTTCACATTCTTCTAGCATCTATCTATCTATCTATCTATCTATCTATCTATCTGTGATGCATTGCATGTGTGTGTACATTTGTATTAACATATATATCGGAATACATACGTACACAAAAGCATAAACTTGTATACGAGACAAAACAGATTATGCAAGAAATGGCTAATTTTTTCTTTATGAATTCACCGATTTTATTTTGTTTTCTTTTTTATTAATTTCCTCTTCCTTGATTTTATTATAATCTTTTCTCAACTTTTGTCTCTAATATTTATATACGTATGTATATTAGTTTCTATCTGAATATCATCAAGCGATCTTTATCTTCATCTACTCAGTTTATTGCTATTTCCTTCAGCCCTCTCTTTCCTTTTCGGTACATTCCTTTTACTTCTCTTCACCCCCTTTGGTATATCAAGCACAATTAAAGTTTACTCTCACATGATCGTAGCTGGCTTTGACGTTCAACGGATACCAGAGAATTTCAATCATCCTGATATATTGTCTTGACGATTCCTATAATTGTTTTAGACAATATGTAATTAGTGAACGGTTTTTTCTCGTTTAGTCTCCTCTTTTCTTCATTCTTCCTTTTTTCTTAAACATTATCCTTCCTTCTCTACTTTTTATGGGCCACTTGCGCTTGTCTTGGCGTTTAGACTGCCGTTGGAATTGTATATCAGAAAACTAACTTCTCTTTCTGAATCTCACTTGCTGATATCATAAGACGTGACGTCGGCCATATTGGGTATAATTTTCAGTTTCCTATGACAAAGAAACGCTACATTCTGTAAGGGAAAATATAATTTTTAAAAATTAAACATAAAGCTATGTAATTTATTTTTATCATAGAAAATGAGATTCTCTTAATACTGTCATTGCTTAAAACTGATTTGCATAGAAAATGATAACTATAAGAGTAAATGTTATGATTGCTGTATGTTCCAAAGGATGTTAAAGGTAATAAAATATCAACACCACCATAATAATTATTACATAAGAATCTATTACAAAAATGATAATGAAGTAAAAATGTAGTAAAAGTTGTGAAGGTAATAAGCATTAGAGAACTACTTTAACGCTATCTCTTCGGTTTACTGAGATCATGATAATAATATAATAGAAAGCCATGGAACTTTGAATGTCATGCCTGGCAGTTATCCTTTTATAGTACTCCGAGGGATTTGTTCTATATTCTATATGTGTTCGAATTTTTCCCGCAGATTTTTTAAGGATTATTGGAAAGTGTCCTGTTAAAATGTTTACGCTGGGAAAAATAATTAAAAAGTTGACAAAAATTACAATGCATTATACATAAATTATTGCCAGTTTATTTTTATTTTTTATGTCGCGTATGTACGTTGTTTGTTTTTAATTTTGTCGTCTGCAGACTATAGTTGGGTCAGTTGGACACTGTGAGAAAAAGAGCACTATGACTTTCGCCAGTAATTAGAAATGTCATGCTGTACTGCTTGGCATAGGCACCGGAAGGTCTAATACAGGCATTTAAGAGTGTTTGGGTGTCAATCAGAGGACAGTGCAGTGGATTCGGAAAGAGTTAGATGATGTATACAATCGACATCATGGTGTTTGGAATGATCATTAGTGATAGCAACATTATGCTTACATTCATCCTACCACAGGGTTCTATACTCAACCCGAAGGCCGACATCAAGTGCCTTGCTGAGGTAGAGCTGCCCTGGATTAAGAAGTTGGATACTGGAAGACATTATATCTGGCAAAAGACTCTGTCCCATGTCACACAAACAGAACAACAGAGTCATGGTTGTTAGACACTTTCTGAGACCACAACACCCCTTAGACCGGGTTACTTAACTTTCCAGATTACAATCTCTTTGATTATTATGTGTGGGGCGCATTTGAGCGAGAAAAACAAACTCCTTGTGACACCAACGATGAATTGAAGGCAAGAATTATAGCAACGTTCACCAAGTTAAACAAGAAGACCGCCCAGAAGAATAGTAGAAGATTCTAGATTTGTCTTGAGGTCGTGGCTGTAGTCAGTTGTGGTTTTATTAAATGAATTTACTCTTTAGTATTTTAAGATATTTTTGTACAGTTTTGGTAAATATATCTGTTAAAATGAGATGTCAGTACTATTTTTATTGATATGTAATTTAGACGACAATTTAGCCATCGCATTCTGTAGAATTCTTTACTCTAATTTTATAATGACGAGAGAATGTTAGAAGCATGAGCCAAGAAATCAAATTTCAAGATATACCAAGATATACAGATATTGAAGTGAAGCCATTTTTGTAACCTAGAGGTCATTTATTTAAGTTGATAATCAACAGGGTTGTTTTAAATTATAAAAATTCATTTGAAAATATGAATGAAGAAATGTAATGATGAAATTAATGTAGATATGCACTACTTCACCTGAGACAGAGAAAACTGAACTAATGATGAAATGAATAAAAGCGTCTGATTAAAGAAAAAGTCAGAAACAATCTTTTCTTCGTTGAGAAATTTGAATTGGAATAAAGTTAATAAATTAATGCAAAAAGTAACAGTTAGAACGAAAGTAATTGAGGAATGATTTGATATTCGCAATAAAAATGCTAAGTGAAAGATGAAAGAGAGCAACAAATGAGAAGACCAATTCAAATGATGAAACAAAACATACACGAAAAGCAGCAAATGTAATAAACGAATTAATTCAAAAGATTTTAACATTGGAAGCTAGAATTAACAAATCTCAGTAAAGATTTGTGTCATACAAAGAAAATATAGTACACCAGACAAGTTAATTATCTCAAAAACTTTGCCATTAATTAAGTAATGCTAGTAAAATTTCCAACACATTTATATGAGAAAAATATCGTGTGAATTCCACCTTGGCACACACATCCTTATTAAACTGTTGATAATATCTGAAAACGACCAAAGGTTAACATAGGCTTTTGAACTTAGAAATCAATCCATCTGTAGAGTCTACAAAAAATATATATCTGGTTAACATATTATCGATATATATGAATTATTCTTTGTTATTTTGAATATTAATATGTATTTTTAGTATGTATAAATTTAATTTATTGACTTTTTATCTCTTTTCTTATTTCTATTGTAACGTTACTAGTAGTAGCTTTTATTGCTTCCCTTGAATCTTTGCTTGTGTATTGTCTTCCATTCTTTTAATGATAAACAATTTTCCTGTTAGATTATTATCCTAAATGAGTAGGGGGAGTTATTACAATTGGTTTTCTGTGTAACATGTTTAGTACATTATGAAGAAATTGAAGGAGCATAGCTTTGCATGAATACTTTGTTTAGCGTTAAATTTTCTTGGTTCTAACCAGTACCAATCGAAATGTATCATGTCCAAGAATGTACAATAATGCTCTGCATTTACCGTGATATCATCATTAACTCTGAAGAGAGTAATACTTTTACTGTCTAATATATTAACTCTAACTAAAGACAACCCATCTATCAGGACCATCAATATTACCGCTGCATTCATCTCTAAAAAATTACTTTTGAAAAATTAGTTTTCGCGTTCTTCAATGGGATTATTACATACTTAAAAGTGTTAATTGTTTTATCCACATGCCTTTAGTCAAAGTTCTTAATATTTTGTATCTTTTCTTTCTGTTTGCATTTGCTACTCTTACTTCTTAAAGATTTTTTTTTATCAAATTACTTTTCTTGTAACACATTTTTAATTTTAAACAAATGTCTTTTCATGAAATTATTAAAGTTGTTTTGTTCTTGCCATTATTATAAATTCTTTTTTGATTGTTGTCACCACTTTTCAGCTTCATCGAATTTCCAAATTTGTGCTCCCATAACGCAATAACGTCACAGTATTTTTCTTGAATATTCCTTTATTGATATTACGACTCATGTAGCAACATTTACATATGCGAAATTAATAAATAAGTATTAATAATTATACTGTTATATATATATTTATTTACAATAGAAAAAAAACTATTGTGTTATAAAAAAGATATAATAAAATCTAACATCACGAAATGAATTATTGCAATTATTTTTTAAAAAATATGCGGATGACTATATATATATATATATATATATATATATATATATATATATATATACTTTTGCGACATGTTCAGAATGAAAAGTAAGCAATGAAAATATAAGGGAGAAAAGAGCAATAAACAGTTCGATCTTTGTTATATTTTGAATAAAAATGTATTTTAACAGTTCAAAATAAATCTAAAATATACAAATAGTTATAACAGATTCATTGCAGATTTTTACACAGTGAATAAAATTGCTATTAAGCCGATTGCATAAATTCATCATTGCATCGACGATTTTTAGACGATTAACACTCTTTTAATAAATTATTTCTAATTTAACGCCTTTTCTTTAGATATAATTATGCTATATAGCTTCTTCGAAATAAAACAAATTCGACTCAAAGCTTTCAATTCCTTTATACACTTAATAGTTAAATTTTAGGATTTTCTTTACTTGCAACGTATTTTTTTATATTATTTCAATCGAGGAAAATTAAACTAAAGGAAATCTTGTAATTTTTTGTTTTGTGCGTATATTATCGAAGTATTTTATTTTGTGGTTCAAATTAAAAATTAAAATACAGTAATGTTCCGAGCTTATTTTAATTCAGTAATTTATACAAAGGCGAGTGACACAGCATTTTCTTGTAAAACAGCGTTTCCTGACAAATGTAATTACTTAGAGGAAATAATGTGTCAAGACTAAACTATCTTATTTTCTTTCGATTTTCCTTTAAAAGTCAATGCCACGTATCAATTCCAAGTGAATTCTTTAAAAAACAGTGATAGTAACACGTAACCGAAATTTTAACTGATTATGAGATATTAGTCAGGCTGAATTTATGCTGTTTTTATAGATAATTAATTAGTTTACATTTATTATTGTAATTATAAATAAAATAGTAGCTACAGAGTTAACACACAGGTGAATTATCTATTCTCTTTTTATATGCCCATCACCTGGAAATATCTATAAAATCATAGAAGGTAGATTTGCAAATATATAATTTGTAAATAAAGTGTTCAAGAGAGACATAAGTAATACAGGTAGTTGAATGAGAACATTGCGCGGATGTTTGTCATGATTATGATTCCCTGACAATGAAAGCACATACACTAAAAAGCAACTATAAGACAAAAGCATCTAGAAACATTTTCTTCTTTGACATTTGGGGATAAATGCACGAAGTCCCGTGTGGCAGAGTACTCAACCCATGTTTTAGGAGGGGTTCAGATTATATTAGAAATAACGAAACTTTATTCCTTACTCAAATACCGCTTGTCTTTCTCTTCTATGTCCACATGAATACAATGAAATCTTTCAACATTACAGAAATCATGAGTGTTTTCTACTTACGCTTCTTATCACATGACTAAATCAAAGGCTATTCACAGTTTCAATAAATATTGTTTGTCGGGGTCACCCACTGTATGTTGTTATATCATGTGATATAACAATATAATTACAACATAATGTATATGGAATATATTTCTATATACACATGTATATTCGCTTCAGAGAAGACAAGAAGACAGAGAAGACGCCTTTAACTCTAGATGACATCCTTCATATGACCCCCTCCACTCATGAAACAAAACAGAAACTTTGTAATATCTTTATTTTTGGCTCGTGAGTTTTCCAGGCTTATAAAAAACTTGACTCTACGATAGGAAGCTTGCCCTGTTATAATTCCTCTAGTTGTTTGCTATCTGAAACAGAAATGTTATTCAGGTCTATGAAAGGAATCGGGTATTCCCAGCTTACAAGCAATATCACCCCAACAGTTTTGTCATTAGCAAAATTTTTATGATTGTCATCAAGAAGAAGTTTGTCCGCCACCTCAGTAGAAACAACCACCTGAACAACAAACACTATGGATGTAGCTCTACTGCTGATGTCTTAACTGTCATTATAATTAGACACAATGATATGGTACAGTGGATATCGGCTCGGAACGAGAAACCGGGGAGCCGAGTTCGAATCCCAGTTGAATCCATTGTATTCACTTACGCGCAAATACCCTTGGGAAAGGTATTAATCTGTCTCTTCCTTCCAGTTATGGGTTAAATAGCAGGACAGATTGGGTTCTATAGCCTTGGTCGGCAACCAGTCTACCGCAGAAAGCAATGGCAACCTACTGCGGGATAATCTCCTGCCCAGTCAGTCATGTCTCTTTCGAGAAATGATCGCCCAAGCGTGTATCACGTATGGCACTTTAACTGACTGATATGCTGCGTAAACGTACCAGTTATGACATTTCTAGTTCAAGTCCTTTGACTTGGGTAAGTTGATGAGATCTATACAGACGTCCACCCAAGACACTTTTCTCTCTCCTATATTTTTTGTTATATATTAACGATCTGCCTAAAAGCATCCCTGATAAACATACATGCAGACGATACCACGCTTTATAGAAGCACCACCAAAAATCTAGATGACCGGAATCTGGTAGCTGATCTCTCTGCTGACGTTGTTCGCACAATTCGGTGGGTGGGAACTGGATTGTAATATTCAATACCTCCAAAAACAAGCTAATAACAGTTCATTATCACTGAGCAGATCTTACATTTTCCCTATTCATGGTGAACGGTTGTACCCTCAATGAGATTCCTTACCCGGAACATTTATTGAGTTTCAAACTTACACTAGATCTTGTAGAAATCTAGTATGCTATACATTGCTAAAGACGTTGCAAAATTAGTCGGTACCTGCACTCATCCTATCATGTTAACATAGAACATGGCACTAAGAGTCAGGTACTTTCTACAAGAGCCAGATCAGGCCAAAAATGGGGTATTGCTGCTACCAATACAGAAGGTAGCTATGACCTGCCATGAAACTTATATTGAAACGATTAATCCCCAATGTGTAATTATTCCATTCGTATGGAGTTAGTTTCATTCAGACCGTTTTTCCCCAAAGCTGTTGATATGTGGAAGGGCTTCAGGATGCTTTTCTGATCGTTACAATCTTAATCACTTCAAGTCGTGGGTCAGTCGATATTTACCCTACATATCCTCACAATATGCAACACCACTTCTCTCTATATATACACCCATAAAGTATCTATATTTTTTAATTTTTTGTCTTGGATTGAGTGAGCAATAGCAAAAAAAAAATGTTTTTATTCGATTTAAATTGCCTCAGGTAATTTTAATTTTTCCTTTGCATATCTCAATATGCATGGGTTTGAGATTGTTCTTATCTCTTTCATTATATTCATAACTATCAAATATTATTCTAACAACCTATACGTGTGTTTGCCTTTGTATGTGCATGCGCATAAATATGTATTAGCATATATAGAAAACCATATACTAATACATATATGCAGATATAAATAAATGCATTTGAATCTTAGATTATTTTCCTTGTTGTCCTGATTAATCATTCCAAATTAGGTCTGATGACATTAAGTACTCAATTTGCCTTAGTAATATACGAATTAATAATAAATAATAAACAATTAACAATTATTTTCTTTTCACAATTAAGAATAACAACTGTTGCATGAGTATTTGATTCCCATTGAGAAATAAATTTGGCAATGAATTAGCTCATAAAAACAATTAAGACTGCGTCATTCTTATGCTGTTTCGATGTTGCAATAGCCAAAATCAAGTAAAAATGTCTACATGAATTTATTTAGCAAATTAAACACTCATTAATTTTATTAAATAATGATTAAGTCAAAAATAGCGGCCAGGATCTGTCTTAGAAAATGAACTAATTGATGCTTGTCAATCAAAGAAAGCAATAAGAAAATGTCTAAGTAATGGTATATACCGTGTTCCACTAACTTATCCATCATTCATAAATGGACATAAATCGTTCTTTTGTAAGATGGGGTCGTCAATAGAAGACATTGAAACCAAGTGGCAAATAGAATTATAAGGGAAGTTTAAGGCAACTCGAAATCGAATGTAAAACACTCCCGACCATGCCATAAAGTGGAGAAACATGTAAACGACTTAAACTTTCGTAGAAAATTGACACGAAAAGGATTTAACGGGCGGGTTGCATGTAAAAAGTAAATAAGAAAACATAGAGAATGGCGCGTCTAACATTCATCAAAATGTATTTGTCTTAGTCGAAGGATTAATGAAATATTTCTTTTTTGTTCAGAAGAAACAAATATTCAACTTTTTGAACATAACTAGAAAGTCATACAATAGGGAAAATGTTATTGTAACAGTGAAGCATTGTTGTTGATATATGTTGTTTCATCACAGTAAGTAGTGGGCTTTTCATCGAGATTGAAGAGAAATGAATTCAGTAAAATATCAATTTCTTGAAAGATATTAGCTTCGATGTGGTAGACCATTCATATGTAAACAAAAAAAAAGTTTTTGAAAAAACTATCACCGAATGGTTTTAAAATAAAAAGAACGGAATGGCTTTTCAATCACCTGACTTAAATATAATCGAACATTTATGTTGTGAATTGAAAATTACTGTTCATAAATAGAATTCATTGAACATGAACGATATGGAACAATTCTGCATTGAAGAATGGGCGAAAATGTCCGTTTGATGATGCAAAAACTTTATAACAGTTGTCGATACTAAAAGATCTCCAAGTACATCTCAAGTACATTATGACCATCTATAGTGCATTTCTATTATCTATAAATCAGCATGACATTATAGAAAAGTTAGTGAAGAGATGCTCTGTTGTTTTCTGTACGATTTTGAATTTAGTGTTTGTCTTCTTCTAGGCTAGCTGCCTCCCAAGATAATAGTCAATTTTGCTATCTGACACACAGATAGATTCGCGCTTTTTCGAAGGGTAATCGTGCGAAAGTAAACGAAACAAACGATTTAACTATTCGAACTGATATTAATTATGACTTCCGCACATCTAGTAGTGCTGATTATTATAGAACTGAAGTAATTAGCATTAATTATCTCCTACTTTGTATCAGTTAACGTATTAAACTATTTTAATAACGCTAATTAATCTTCAATTCAAAATGATCAATCAGAAAAAATATAATCTGGGGGCTCAATACTTTTGAGTACAAGGATTTATCCGAATTATGTAGGTAATGTAGGCATATGTGCAATCACAATAGATAGATAGATAGATAGATAGATAGATAGATAGATAGATAGATAGATAGATAGATAGGCAAGCATTCATTTATGTTCCTTGTACATGTTGTATATGAAAGGTGATCTGATGGCGTGATGGCGTGCAATAGATATAAACGCATTCTCATTGCTAGACAGTGGTGCGTAAATAGAGGTCAATCGACCGCTTGCTTCCACAAATCTGAATTTTAGTGTATGACCTTCCTTGGCCGTGAACATTAATGTGATTATGTGTCAAAAGATCTCAAAGAAAGAAAGGAAGAAAGAAAGAAAGATAGATAGAAAAAAAGAAAGAAAAAGAAAGAAAGAAAAAAAGAAAATATGAAATATACCAATAATTAAAGAGAATAAATAAAAGAAACTGATAAGTATTGTAATAGAATAAGTAAGAAAAAAGTGCAAATAAAATAGATAATGAAAAAAAAAAAATTCAGAAATTAATAAAGAAAGAGAACAAAAGAAAACTAAAAGAACTAGGGAAAAGAAAAACGTAAGGGATAAATGCGGAATAAGAAAATAAGAAAAAGGAAATATAAAAAATAAAATAAAAAATGATGAGAACGATATCACTAGAAATAAAAGAATTACTTAAAGAGAAATGGTAGCATTTTATAACTGCAGACATGCAGAGATAAACGTTCGAAAAGGTTCTTGATATGGTAAAGAAAGAAATGAGAATAAATAAAGAGAATAAGAGCGATGACAAGGAGAGACGAAAATGACTTCATGTGAATGAATTACAGAATCATTTTCATGGTTACGATTCGATGAGATTTTCTTGCAGTGGACTAGTGATATGAATCATTTTCAGAATTGGATAGCATGACATCAAGTGTCTGGAGACAAGCAGTTAAATCAAATAGGAATCCGATGTCGACGATGTTAACATCGAGGAATTAAAACAAAAAGAAAACAAAAGTAACCAAACCAGTTTTGTCACTTTGCAAGAAAGGAAGAAAGTTGGTGATAATGGGAAAGGAAGAAAAATTCAACAAAAACTATACCAAGACCACCACCATCACAACTACCACCTCCACCAACAACAACAGCAATAATAATAATAATAATAATAATAATAATAATAATAATTAGTACAACAAAGAAAACAGTGCCAACAATCAGCATAAAAGTGAAAAAGGAAAAGAGGAAACAAGGTAAAAAAATGGGTAAGTGAGAACTTAGGCTGAAAAAGGGAAGACGTACAAAAGTATTCACTAAAAAAGGACAAGAAACAAAAAAGGAAAATGAAAGGAAAGAATAAGTGCACAAACACAATAGCAACAACAATAAATATAATTACATTATCACAAATAATAATAATAATAATAACAAAGAAAGAACAATAAAGATAATGGAATAAATACGGCAAGATAGATGAATGGGAGGAATGGAAATAATAACGATGGATGTAGGTTTATGGAGATGTCATATTTTATTAGGCTCATTGCTGATCAATATGAAGTAAGTGTAAAGTTCAGATTCTAGAAGGGCGGATAGAAGCGTAAACTGATATCCGTTGCGGTAATATTTGTTGGATAAGTACAAAGCAACGGCTGTAATCACACACACACACACACACACACACACACACACACACACACACACACACACGTTGCTGCACAAAAGCACATATGCATGATATTATATATTGTGTATTAAGGAATGCACAAAAGAATATATATATGTATATATGTGTGTGTGCGCGTATATATATATATATATATATATATATATATATAATGCATATATGTTTATATTAGTCATCCACAAACAAGCCGGTTTTGCTGTATCACAGCTCATCAGTGTGGCTAGACGCATCCACTTGCTTCTGGCCGGGATCGAAACTCGACCGATTTGGTGTCAGTCGGAGTCGCTACTCCCTAAGTCATCGACGCATGGAATCAGAGAAGGGAAATTTTAACGCCAGTACACCGAGAGAACTCGATTCATTTCTGAAGAGTCACGCATATAGCAGAAGTGGAAACTGTTTTCAAAATTTTTTTCTCCAGAGAGCTTAATCATAATGAGAGCATAATATTATATATATATATATATATATATATATATATATATATATATATATGTGTGTGTGTGTGTGTGTGTGTGTATATATATATATATATATATATATATAAGCATTTATTCATTCACACGTGAATACATTTATGTATAACCATTCACATTAGTATAAAAATATCCGTACATACAAACACATATATATATACACTGGCATTGAATTCAAAACACTTATAAAAAACATGTATGGCATTTAAGTAGCAACTACTGCAAAAAGTTGTCACATGTGCACAACACTAAAAAAAACTGCATTCACACTAGCAATATCTAAGAATTGATGAAACAACATTGCGGTCAATCTCACCATGACATAAACACTCATGACATAGGGTAATATAGGGATAATGGTCTTACGATAGTATAAAATTCTACACATTTTAAAGCAGATAAAATAAGGAAACTCACCCACAGAGAATTCAAAAGTTTAAATCTAAAAGTAATAATCAACATTAATTTAAATGTAGCGAATTTCCTTGATGTAGCAACCATACATAAAACCTAACGAATATCCATTATACAACCACCCAAAGTCTATTCACCCCCAAGTATAATCAAACATATACCCTCCTCCACAGAATATAGAATTGGTAAAAACTCTCCTAATGAAGAAATAGTTTATAAACATAAAGTTTTATAATAATGCCCTCAAAAATAGTGGCTACAAAAACCAGGATATGAAATACATAAAAAATATAACAGGAACAACAAAAATAGAAATAGAAAAATCATTTGGTATACACCCCTTTCAACCAAATGGTCAACACCAAGTTAGGGCTAAAGTTCCTCAATTTAATTAAGAAACATTTCCCTACTAATAAGCAAATTTTTTAATAAAATATCTTTAGATTAAGTTATAGTTATACAAATAATCTTGAATAAATCATTACAAATCATAATAAATATATCTTAAATCAGCACGTTAATCAAAGTAACAATAACTATCAAAACAATAAAGAGAACAGTAATATAAATCTATGTGATTCTCAAAATCCTAATAATTGCCCACTGCAAAATATGTATCAAACTAATTCTATTGTATACTAATGTAATATAACATCAAATGAAAACCCAACTATTAAAAAAGTTTACATCGGACCTACAAAGAATACTTTTAAATAACGTTGGTATTTAACTTAACTTTTTTTAAAAACAACACTTATTGAAACCAAACATCCCTTTCTGCATAATTTTATAAAAATTAAAAGACACAAATAAAACCCCCAAAGTAAAATGGAAAATTCTCGAAAAAACAAGAATCTGTAAGTCGTTCAACGACATCTACCCTTTGTGTCTGAGTGAAAAGCTGCAGATTTTAAGGTCCCTAAATATGGTAAACTATTTAACCGTAGGGATGAATTGACTGTTTTATGTAAATACAAAAATATTTTTCGTTAAAATTTAATTCATCATAAGGTGTCATTTAAAAATTGTGCTCTAATATAACTTAAAAATTAGAACTAAATTTACTAAAATAAATGGTCCACAAAATACTAGTTGGTCTTCTCAACTACAATATACCTTGGTATACTAGAATTATTAAGTTCAAACTCCAACTTAAAAATTTCTATCCCCTTAAAAAATCTTTAGATTTTATTAATTGGAATGTTTCATTGAAAAATTCTGCTTCCAATATAACTTTAGATTATTTTAACAAAAAAAAAAAAGAACCACACAATACTAATTTTTTAAATCTATAATATACTTTAGTACACCATAATTATTAAAATCCTAATTCTAAAAGAAAAACTACCCTGAAGTTCAGCCTGCTGTAAAAAAAATGATTTAAATAATCTATGCCCCCGTAATATATTTTACACAGACAAAATAATTCTATTTTAATTTAAAAAGTACAGTGTTTCATTTATAACTTATGCTCTATTAAAACTTAAAAATTAATAATTATTTTACTAAATAAAAGACCCACGCAATACTAAATTAGTTTTCTTAACTACAATACACTTTAATATATCATAATTATTTAATCATAATTATAACATAAACATTTCAGCCTTATCACCGCAAGCTATGAAAAACTTTGAAAAATATATAATGAACGTACATAGCCTTTATATATATTGCGAGTCTAATGAAATTAACATTTCTTGAATATGTAAAACGATAGGTAAATAAAAATACTAGAAGCAAGACAGATTACGAAATAGTCGTACATAAATAAACAACTACAAAAAAAGAAAAGTTTTTTAATTTAAAAATTATGTAATAATTTTTTGAAAATTTATTTTTTCATCTCATTTATTATATACATCATGATTATTATATTTTTGAAGTATTTCATACATCTATTGTTTATTGTTTTCAACCTTTTCCCTAATTGCCGTGTTTTTCTGTAATAGTATTTGTTTTTTAAAACTAACCAGAAAATCGTTTGTCGTATTTTTTTTTTTTACTTAAAATTGTATTTATCAACTTTGCCTTATTGACACTTGTTCATTTGTTGACAATTGATAGTTTAGGTAGTTTAGGTGTTAGTACTGTTAAATTATTATAAATGATTTTATTGTATGTTAAATAATGACTTAATTTGTGGTGTAATAGATATCGGCTCGGAATGAGAATTCAGAGATGCGAGTTCGAATTCCAGTCGCATTCGTTTTATTCACTCTTGGGAAAAGTACTAATCCATTTCTTTTCCCTCCATTTATAAGTCGAATAGCAGGACATGTTGGCAACTAGTCTACAGCAAAAAGAAATGGCAACCTGAAGCAAAATCTTCTTAGTCGGTAATGTCTCGGGAATCACGGATGACCTAATTCTCAATCATAACGAACAAGGCCTAATAAACGTTCACTATATTGCGTTTTAAGTACGTTGTAGACCTCAAGTGAAACTCATATATACAGTCAATTGCTAGCAATGCTAGGAAAAGAGTCAGCTCATATTGTCACTCCAGGAAACATAAAACTCCTGTCATAGAACATCATTATCATTAGACCTCATTGCGAGTATAGCTGCTCATCGTCATTACAGAAAATCCAGTACTGATCGGTATTGATGAAACAACATTAGATTGTTTTTTGTGGTACTGAAAGTTAGAAACCACTTTTTACTCTATTGTGCTGCTAGAGGTTCCAATCAACTTGATCCTGAGAAATTCTATAAATTGTGATAGTATCTGCATAGAGGTTGACTAATTATCTGAGAAATTTTATTAACGATCGGCATTAGAACGTTTTAATACATAGACACACACAACACATACACATAACAGACACACACATGCACACACGTGCGTGTGCTTGTGGACTTGAATAATAAATATCCAATAAAGACAACACTCCAATATATAGAATTACAATTTTCATTAATGCAAGAGCTTTTTATTTTATTCCTCAAGTATAAAACCGACAAGTATTGGGTTTGGATATTTTAATGTCATATTTTAACATAAGTATTTTGTTCGTGGCTGTCATATTTCTTTCTTACTACCGAAGCAGAAGAATTGCTACATATGCATTTCATTGTATTTTATGTGGCAAGTAGAATTTGTTAAATATTATCAAGGAAATTTGGCATTTTAATTATTGCAGATATTTTAATCAATCCATTTCCCTTACTAACGGTATAGCGTATTATTGAAATTGCAAATGGTAATGATTATGTATAATTATAAAGAGGTAGTCTACGTTTAGATTTGTGAATATGAATATCTATATAATGTAATATGTAAATATTGGTTTATATACAGTATGTCCCAGGATTCAAGTAAAATCGGACAATTTTTTAAACACTCACGTTTATTTCTGTTCATTACGTGTAATATGTGTAAAAATTGTACAAATTTCTAATTTTGTTTATAACTTTTTAATTTTTCGATTTTTGTTTTCATTGCCTTTCGGAATCCCTGTTAATAATGAATAAACAATAATGTATGTTTGCTGAACACTCCCCGGATTTCTTTGTGTAGAATTCATAAAAAAAGTTTATCGCCAAATTTCAATAGTTTAGCTGAGTTAGCTGATTAACTACTGAAATGCTTCAGAATGTGCTACGCAACGTTAAGGAGATATTTTAAATTTGCAGGGATGCAGACGGGGCTCATGTTGTGTCTTAAGTTTTAAAAAAATCTATATTTTTGTATCATAATTAAATACTATATATAAAAGTTAGTCATTTTTTTTTAATTGCCCGATTTCATTGAAATATTTAATTCTGTGATAGCCTGCATTATGGTGTTAGGAAGTATGTGAGAATTGTTGTACACGTTATGTAATTGTATAACTTTGTGTTTAGCTTGTCTATATTGTGAAATATATTTCCGTTTCTGTTTAGACAATTATATCTCCATATTTCTCTTTCTCGTTATCTCTGTTTCTCTCTGTTTCGTCTCGTCTCGTCTCTCTCTCTCTCTCTCTCTCTCTCTCGCTATATATATATATAATTATTTATGGTGTGTATTTTTGTCATTTCAGGTGATTGTAAATATGATTTGTATGTGGTCATATGTGAATAAGTTTGCATTTATGTGTATACACGACTGTGTACTGAGTTGTATATTATCTATGTGTGTAGCTTGTATTTTTATACTTATGTATGTGGTGTGAAGTAATCACATAACCTAGTAGAATTTGTCTTATGTTATATGAAGAATAGACGGTCATTACCAAATAAATACTTCAACTTTCCCTTATAGATTTAAAAATCACAGGTCGATGAGGACCTAGAGTTACCAAACTTATGTGCTTTGATGTAACTTAAAACAAACGACCCTCTATCAAACATTTAAGAGTTGCGTTCGAATGTTTTTTTTTAATCGTATCACCCCGAGCAAGGCGGTAACGCCACTGATGTGCAGGGGGCTACGTAATAGTGAAAAGATTGGAAAAGAGAAAGCCGGAAACCACATCCTAAACAGGGAACAAGGGATGAGCCTCTTAACCTGTTCAATAGACGTGGGTGGAGTGTGAACCGGGCGATAGATAGATCTATCTACTCCAATTGAAAAAAAGAAAACAAACAAAGTGAAAAGATTGGAAAATAGAAAGCCGGAAACCACATCCTATTCACATATATTCAAATTAGGTTTTCCCAAAAGTTCGTAAACACTTGCAAAAAATTAAGTTTTTATGCAATTTTGCGTTTATATTGTTATAGGGATCTTCATATTTGTATTCAAGAAGGCAATTGATAAAATTGAGCTGCGAGTTCTGGAAGTGAGGTCTTTCAACCAGAAAAGCTGCAGAAGAGATTTGTGCTGCCGAAGGTGAAGGACCAATTGCATATGCGGCGATCTCAAGGTGTTACAAGCGTTTCGATTCTGGCGACATGAGTCTTGAAGATAAGCCTCGTTCGGGAAAAAATAATATAGTTTATTCAACGCGAGCCAAAACAGAGACATCATATTCAAAATATTCCTATAAAAAATAGTTGAAAATAATTTACTTCAGATTTGGTGTTAGTCGCTTCTATATGAGGCTTCCACACAAGTTAAAACACTCCCATAAGCCATTTTTAGTGCATGATTTGTTACTTAAATTTAACAAAAGTATTTCATAGATTTATTTGGTAATTAGCAAAATTTTAAACTTTTTTTCGAATGTTTTTCTCGTCTGTCATATATTACATTTTTGGACTAAAAATTATTCTAGTCTTTAAGAATTTCTTTTAATAAAAAACTGAAAATGGAGTCACTTACTGGTAAAATGAAAAGATTCTAAGATGAAATTGCAAATTTGTTTAAACAATTGTAGAAAATAGTCAAGCAAAATAGTAAATACATCCATTACTGCCGAAAATGTAAAACAAATTCTTACATCTGGATAAAGAACTATTCAAAATCTAAATTTAGGCAAGTGATTTCTAAATTGGTTTCCGCCAGTCTATCGTCAGGGTACAACAGATTATTACAGTTTCAATATTTCTTATTTATTTAATGCAAGCTATAATGATGTCATAAATTCATTTGCACAATCACTTCTACACGGAATATGAGATAGTGAAAATTTAAAACAACTGAATATTTGATTTTTTTAAATATGCAATTGGCTTGGGATTTTGATGCAATTAAATGTTTACGACAGGTGCTAAAATTTTTGACCCGATCAAGATGTTCCTCCTCTCTAAATCTAATGTTTCCTCATTTGGTTTGATTTTTGGAACGAAAAGTCTTCTAACAAGGATAACTTCGAAAGTAATGCTTCATATTTATTTTTATGAAAATGACAACAGATACAGAAAAATGCCTACTTTTTCAGACATCATTTTTGTCAGCGCTGAAATACCTCTACCGCATAACATTTTACAGGTTCACAATTTGATCTCCATAGACGTTCCCGAAGCAACGAAGAACTTCAATAATTCTGCAAGGAAATAATTTAGTGACATGTATCTGCCTTGCATGCACTTGAATATTAAATGTCATTTTCCACAGACTCATCTGCTATTTGTAACAATGTAAAAAGATATGAAGTATTGGCGGGAAGATTTTAGATCTGCCATCATACCATTAAAACCTAATTCTGACATTGTGAGCCAAATTAACTAAATAGGAACCATATTCTTTCAGAGTGACACTTGTGTAAGACTGGGTGCTGAAAAATTCTCAGTTCGACCCACTTACCAAAATCTGAACTAATTAGTAAGCATCAGATTCCTTTAAATGTCTTCTTGGTGGGAACGAGGAATTCTCTGCGTTCTCTCGTATATACAAGGTGACTGAAAAGTAACTCCCTATTTTATGTATGCGTAGCCATCAAGGAGTTTTGTCTTTGGGATTGTTTAAAGAAGCAAGTCTACTATACTAGACCAAGACTTTGGAAGAACTGAAAGGGCGAATATAAGTTATGTCTTCTATACTACAAGAGTTCCAGGTGAAAAAAGTTAAAACGATTCCTAAGCGTCTCTTGAAGCTGGGAAATCTGTTGCCGATATCGAATTTTCAATAAAACCTCATGGTAAGCACTTTCTTTTCATATCCATTTCTTCTAAAAAATATTATTAATAAATAAATCATATTATTTTAAAATGGGGACTTACTTTTCAATCACTCTGTATAACTGAGGGTCTGACTGAGCAATTGTCGTCAAAATTGCGCAAAAAGTGAAAATAACACTCATCTCATTTTAGCATATATATATATTCAATAAAATCACAATTGGCTTCAACTACGCCCTCTTCGAAATCTCTTGCATCTATTCTGGACGGCTCCTTGTTTAAGTTGGTGAATGCTGCCATAATAATAATGAGTTTTGTCAGTCCCTCACTTAACTGCACCCTACGCATACTAATCAAGAGGCTTGAAGTATGGGCAGTTATGTGATTAGATGTCAGGAGTGATGTGGTCGCAGAAATTGTCTGACAGCCATGACTGCGTATGTTGCATGGGAGAGAGTTCTGTTGCCAGACAGGTTATTCCAGCAGTCACTTTGTTGTTCCAGGGCAACACTACCTCCTCAGGGCATTTGATGTAGGCCTCCCTCTGGGAAGATGAATGGAGGCGTAACGTCATCATCACTAGCGATCACTCCAAACACCATGATGTTGACTGGATATATCATCGAAATCTTTCCGAATTCTCTGAATTGTCCCCAGATTGACACCCAACAGTCTGAAATGTTCGTATTGGTGTTTTCAGCCCGCATACCAAGCAGTACAGCATTCCATTTCTAAATTTATGGCGTAGTGAATAGCGTCACGTTGCTCTTTTTCTCACAAACGGTGCCTAACCGACTCTATTGTACTATGCAGTCAAGAAAATAAGAAACAAACAACGTGCATGTACAGAATTAAAAATATAAAATGGCGACTATTTACCTATCGCGCACTATATATATATATATATATATATATATATATTAAAGAAAAAGTGTGTAGCTTGATGTTGCACATTGAAAATGATATTAAAAAGCAAAACAACCGATTTCGCTCCCGCTCTTCAGGCCTCTACGGGAGATTTTAATCAGAATTTTTAAAAAAGTGTGTCATATATATATATATATATATATGTGTGTGTGTGTGTGTGTGTGTGTGTGTGTGTGTGTGTGTGTGCGCGTGTGATATATGTATATGTGTAATATATGACACATATATATATGTGTGTCATTTATATATATATATATATATATATATATGTATTGATCGGTAAATCTCTAAAGGTAGCTAACCAGATGTATATCGATGGCGTAGGATAAACGGTGTGAGAAATGCTCTATATATACATTTATGTGTATGCGTGTAATTAGAAACATAAGCATAAATATCAATTTCAAAAAGTGTAAATTTATGCTTAGTGTGCATATTCTACCATTTGCCGCTTCTGCTTGAATGTGTTTTTATCTTGGCCAGTGAAAATAGCATATTTTGCCCAAAGCGTCGTATTGGGATTTATGGAAATAAAAATCATCGTCACATATTTTTGATTGGGTGAGCGATTAAGAATTAGGGTGGATTCTACTCGCCGGAGGGAAAAGGAAATTGAATGAAAGCTAGAGGATTGAAATTAGCTGTCGAACGTGTAATTTTAGTGTGTAAAGAAGGGACAAGTGGAGCACATTCGTTGGGGTATTCAATATGAAATTATTGATTTTCGAATTCGAGTAAACAACACATAACATAAAAGCTAAGGTCCATTAAATTTCATTCTCTCTCTCTCTCTCTCTCTCTCTACATATATATATATATATATATATATATTCGTGTGTGTGTGAGTGTGTGTGGAGAGAGAGAGCGATAAGGAAGTAAAACTTGAAAAATCACAGCGTTCTTCGAAATTAGATTATTTTGCATAATCTAGTCTACTAATATAAAATTGTATTAATACAATTCATAGATAATATCAAAACGAATAATTTAAACAATGTGGTTTCCATTATTTTTATTTACAGTTTCTAAGCTATCAAGGAAAGTTGCTCGAATTTCTTGATAAATGTTTTCCATTTCTTCTTGATGAACATTTTGAGGGTGTTAATGACCTAATGGGATATCTTGATGGCCTCCTCCAACTCTTCTGATTGTCTCCGAGTTCACTTCTAGCACAGCAATTAGCTTACATATAGATGTTATTCGGTATTTTGAAGATTGAATATTGATGTTATTAATCAAACCCTGATTTTAATTTTTCTTTAACCTACATCTTCCGTTCTTATTTAGTTGGCCATGTCTATGCTATTTTTGTCATTGTAGACAGCGCGTACAGACAGACCATCTATGAAGGAATATATTACTATTCAAATACAAATATACATATTTTACTGAGAGGTCTATGTATGTGCATGTGTTTCTGCATGCATACAATCATTGTTTTTATATATAAATATATATATATATATATATATATATACCTTTGTGTGTGTATGTGCATCGAAAACAAAATATGCTTTTTTATTGACAATTTGAAAATGAGAAAGATGAATTTAACGCCGACGAACATACTTCTGAACAAGCAATATTCAGTAAACAAAGAAGAGTTTTAAGCAAATTTTTAAATATTTCGTTGTTTACTCATATCATCACCAGAATATTATGAATCAATTTTTTCTGCAAATTTATTTAAAGACATGTATGCAAAAACGGTTCGTCTAAAACTGCTGTGATTATCATTACTATGCCATCATAAATATACTCTGAAAAATATTAAAACTTAAAATAAAAATGGATATTTTAAACTTACCTAGCCTTTTTCGCCTTTTTTTCATCAAACGTCCGTTCTCTTGTTTGATTTGTTCACGGAAGCCACGAGAAAATTTATTTTTTATAGATAGTCAAATTAACATGCTACTTTTATCTGTTTCACGTAAATATACTCAATACAATTTGTTATATAAAGCGCCTTTCAAATGACACGATACCTGAAACAAGTTTTAGTTACCGGATATTTTTAATTCGACTATCGAGTGACACTGATATTTTATAAAAGAGAAATCGTATACTTCTATTCACTTATTTAGTTTTCAAACTACTTAGCTTGTAAATTCAATTTACTTAGACACGTATATCATTCTTTAGAAGAGCCAATTTCTATTATTCTTTCTGCTACGCTTTGAGCGTTTATTTTATTAATCATTAAAGCTTAACTGGAGTCTTTTGCGCAGGACAGATTTTTAATAAAAATCACGAGTGAATAAAAAATAACGACAAAGGTGAAGATGAAATCGAAAAATATTAAAACTTAAAATAAAAATGACAAAATCAAACAACAAAAAATTAAACGCGTGCGAGATAAAAAAGAAAAGAAAAGTATTAACTGTATACGACACAAACACATGTGGGCATGCGTGTGTCTGTGTAAGTGCGTGTATGTAGGTTAGTGTCCATGTGTGCGTGTGTCTGTCCATGTGAGAGAGATCGAATAAAATTTCACAAACAAATACATAAATATATATGTATAAGTTTGCATTGCTTCTTACATATATATTGTCAAAGTGTATCGAAAGTAATTTTATTTTTTAACCAATTTTATCCTTCACTTGGTATTTTAAAGGAACCAACATCGCCAAATGATGGCCGTCTATTTCTGGTTGTATAGCATTGATATTGATCTCACATATAATAATAAAAACAACAACAACAACGACAATAATAATAATAATAATAATAATAATAATAATAATAATAATAAGTATAGATAAAATTCCTAACTTTTGGCTATATTATTTAAATGCAGCACATAAAAAATTAGCCAAAGAACTCCAAGAAATGGTTGACGATCCCACTAAAATTCCTGCATGGATGACAAAAGGAATTACATTTCTTCTACCCAAGAATGGTGACACAAACAACCCGAAAAACTACAGACCAATTACATGTCTTCCGACAACATATAAACTACTAACATCTATTTTAACAAAACAAACATATTTATTCTTAGAAAGAAATGACATGATACCGCTTGAACAAAAAGGGTGCAAACGTGGCTGTTATGGCTGTAAAGACCAATTGCTAATTAACAAAATGATCCTGGAAAACTGCTACAAGACAAAGAAAAATCTTAGTACTGCCTGGATAGACTACCGAAAGGCATTCGATAGTGTGCCACATGAATGGATTTTAAAGACTTTAAATATATACAAGATATCGCCCGTCATCATCAATTTCATCAAACAGTGCATGTCTATATGGAAAACAACCCTTTACCTCAATCATATAAATGGAACCGATAAGTCTGATGAAATAAACATCAAAAGAGGTATATTTCAAGGTGATTCTTTATCTCCCTTACTATTCTGCATATCATTAATAGCACTAACCAGTCAACTTAATAAGACAGAATGTGGTTATAAAATAGGCCAAAAGAAAATAAGCCATCTATTTTACATGGATGACTTAAAGTTATATGCTAAGAATGATAATGAGCTGGAAGGTCTTCTGCAAACTGTAAAATGCTTCAGCGAAGACATTGGAATGAAATTTAATTTGAATAAATGTGCTAAAGCTACAGTTTTACGTGGATCAATACAAGAAACATCCTCAATTAGCCTAGACCCTGCTGTAACAATAAAAGAATTGAAACCAGAAGAAGCTTATAAATACCTAGGTGTAAATGAGAGCGAAAACATTCACCATAAAAAAATGAAAGAAATAGTGCGTAAAGAGTACTATAGAAGGCTACGAATGATATTAAAAACTGAATTAAATTCACAGAATAGAGTTATGGCCATTAATAGCCTTGCAATCCCAGTTGTCCAATATAGCTTCAACATCTTAAACTGGACTCTAAACGACATCAGGCGAATGGATGCTAAAACAAGAAAGCTTCTTTCTAAGCATAGGATGCATCACCCAAAGGCTGATGTAGACCGTCTATACATACCCCGTAAAGAAGGTGGAAGGGGTCTTATTCAGCTGGAATTGTCATACAAGACAACAACTATTGGCTTACTAACATACATAGAAACAACAAAGGATTGGATGATACAATTAGTAAGGCAACATGAAGAAAGAAAGAAAAAATATTCAATAATAAAAGAAGGCAGTAAATACAAACAAGAATTACAGTTAGTAGATTCTGTAGAAAAGCAAAACAGTAGCCAAGAACCAACTATTGCGGCAAAAAATATGAAAATGAAAGCCAAAGATAAAGCTCTTGAAAAGATGAAACAGCGCTGGCAAGACAAACCTCTGCATGGCCAATATCCAGTACGTGCCAATAAATCCAATGTTGACAAAGTTAATACTCATCAATGGTTACGTGCATCTGGATTAAAGTCTGAAACTGAAGGATTTATACTTGCAGCACAAGACCAAAGTCTTTTCACGAGAAACTTTCAGGCAAATATTATGCATAATAATATGGATCCAAAATGCAGGTTTTGTGATAAACACCAAGAAACAATAGACCACCTAATCTCAGGCTGTTCTGTGCTTGCCCCAAACGAATATAAAAATCGCCACGATAGAGTGGGGCAATATTTACATTGGGCAATGTGCAAACATTATGGAAAAGCTGTAAACAAACACTGGTATGAACATCATCCAGCACCGGTTACAGAAATAGAAGATGTAACCATTCTATGGGATTACACCATCTACACAGACAGAAAAATTGAAGCAAACAGGCCAGACATTATTGTTAAAAACCAGAAGGAGAAAACTTGTCTATTAATTGATATGGCTTGTCCAGCGGATTGTAACATAGCAATCAAGGAATTTGAAAAACTGTCAAAATATAAAGACCTGGAAATTGAAATAGAAAAAATGTGGAAATTGAAAACAAGAGTTGTGCCAGTGATAGTAGGTGCACTTGGAATGATAAAAAATGGAACAAAACAACACATTGAAAGAATCCCTGGAAACCCCAGCTTAAGAGATATACAAAAAATTGTATTATTAAGTACAGCCCACACACTAAGGAAAACGTTATCTATGTAATGCTGGGGATGATAGGGAGGATAGAAAAACATGAAATGGAGTCATAACAACACGCCACTACCTGCCTTAGGTCTCCCCGCAGACTTGGTTGGTAGTGAGACCAATGCAGAAATCTAAATATGATGAAAAATGACATAATAATAATAATAATTATTATTATTATTATTATTATTATAAAGAAAGTGTATAATAACCTATTCTTCATGGATGATATCAAACTTTTTGCTAGAGACAACAATGAGTTGTAACGCATTCTTAATACTGTAAAATGTTTCAGTGGTAACATTACTATGGATTTCGGATTAAATAATGGTACAACAGTAACATTCAATAAAGGAATAATTACAGAAACGCAGTAAACAGATCCAGGTTTTGTCACAAACATAAGGGAACTGGAACAAGTAGAAGCCTAGGAGTTAGCGAGAGGAAATGGAATTCAGCATATCCAAATAAACAAAAAAGTAAGAAAATAATACTGTAGATGTTTGCGTTTGGTTTTAAATACCGAATTGAATCCACAAAACAGAATATCAGCCATAAACACATTGGCTGTCCCTGTGGTGCAATACAGTTTGTACATCCTTAATTAGACCATAGCTGACATTAAGCAAATGGATGTCAACACGAGTAAACTTCTCACTTGCCACCGCATGCACCATTCTAAGGATGATGTTGATTGCCTGTATGTGTCCAGATCCGAAGGACACAGTAGATTAGTTCAATTATAACTATCTTATAAAATCAAAAGATTCAGTCTTCAAAGCTACATAGAAACTACAGGAAATAGATGATGATCTGCGTCAGAAAACATGAAAGAAATAAGAAACTTTATTCAATCATTAAGAAAGTCAACAAATTTAGAAGAGGATTTCAAATGGGTGGGTAAGCAAATTTCAATAAGCCATAATATGCCTACTGCAGGGGCAAAGAAGCTCAAAAAGAAAGTTTAAACAAATGCAATGTACTAAATGCAAAAACGATGAAAAGATAAGAGCCGATAGTTTGCATGTTCCAAAGACGTTGATGTAGACAAATCAGTGGTTACATAGTCCAAGGTCAATAACTGAAACCGAAGTTTTCATTCTTGCTGCTTAGGACCAGTAATTGCTAACTGGAAATTACCAAGCAGTCATACTGAAAAATTGTTAACCCGAAATGCAGATTCTGTGGTAAATATCCAGAAACAATTGACCATCTTGTATCAGGTTGCACGATGTTAACATCCACTGAATATAAAACTCGGCCTGATAGAATGGGCCAGTATCTGCACTGAAAAATATGCACAGAAACTGGGATGAACTTAACACAGACTTGATTAAAGAGATAGGACCTGTTCCAATTTTATGGAGCTTTACAATACACACGGATAAAAAAACAAAACTAATCACCGAGATATCGTAACCAAAGACCACAAAAACAAGAATGTGCTTAATTATTGTCATAGAAGTCACTGCAGATTATAAATTACCTTTGAAGTTCTCTAAAAAACTATCAAAATACACTGATCATGAAGTGGAAATCTAAAAAATGTGGCATATGAGGACATCAATAATTTCAATTATAATTTGAGCCCTTGAACTGATTTGAAAAGATTCCGATAGACTTAATGAGAGAATTTCTGGTAGCCCATACCTTAAATGAATACAAAAACAACTGAACTCACAAGTACAGCTCACACATTACAAGGAGCTTTATCGATGTAAAATGCGTGTAATCTTAGTTTTTTTACAGAAATGATCAGTGGAAAATGTCACTAAGCTCTTCTGGCCTTAGATCACTGGTTGGCACCCAGAAAGAAAATTTTATGCAACAAAAATCAAAGATAATAATAATAATAATAATTCACCATAAAAATGAATGAAATAATGCGTAAAGAGTACTATAGAAGGCTACGAGTGATAAAAAAACTGAATTGAATTCTCAGAACAGAATTATGGCCATAAAGAGACTTGCAATCCCAGTTGTCCAATATAGTTTCAACATCTTAAACTGGACTCTAAACGACATCAAGCGAATATGATTCTAAAACAAGAAAGCTTCTTTCTAAGCATAAGATGCATCATCCAAAGACTGATGTAGACCGTCTATACATACCCCGTAAAGAAGATGGAAGATGTTTTATTCAGCTAGAATTGTCATGCAAGACAAAAATTATTGGCTTACTAACATACATAGAAACAACAAAGGACTGGATGATACAATTAGTCAAGCAACGTGAAGAAAGAAAAACATTCAATAATAAAAGAAGGCAGTAAATACAAACGAGATTTACATTTAGTAGATTCTGCAAAAAAGCAAAACAGAAGCCAAGAACCAACTACTGAAGCAAAAAATATGAAAATGAAAGCCAAATATAAAGCTCTTGAACAGATGAAACAACGCTGGCAAGACAAACCTCTGCATGGCCAATATCCAGAACGTGCCAATAAATCCAGTGTTGATAAAGTTAATACTCATCAATGGTTACGTGAATCGGGATTAAAGTCTGAGACTGAAGGCTTTATTCTTGCAGCGCAAGAGCAAAGTCTTTTCAATAGAAACTTTCAGACAAATATTATACATAATAATGTGGATCCAAAATGCAGGTTCTGTGATAAACACCAAGAAACAATAGACCAATTTTATATCAGGTTGTTCTGTACTTGCCCCAAATGAATATAAAAATCGTCACGATAGAGTGGGGCAATATTTACAATGTGCAAACACTATGGAAAATCTGTAAACAAACACTGATATGAACATCACCCAGCACCGGTTACAGAAATAGCAGATATCACCATTCTATGGGATTACACCATCTAAACAGACAGAAAAATTGAAGCAAACAGGCCGGACATTATTGTTCAAAACCAGAAAAAAAACTTATCTATTAATTGATATGGCTTGTCCAGCGGATTGTAACATAGCAACCAAGGAATTTGAAAAACTGTCAAAATATAAAGACCTGGAAATTGAAATAGAAAAAATGTGGAAATTGAAAACAAGAGTTGTGTCAGTGATAGTAGGTGCACTTGGAATGATAAGAAATGGAACAAAACAACATATTGAAAGAATACCTGGAAACCCCAGCTTAAGAGATGTACGAAAAATTGTCTTATTAAGTACAGCCCACACACTAAGGAAAACTTTATCTATGTAACGCTAGGGATGATAGGGAAGATAGAAAAACATGAAATGGGGCCATAACAACACGCCACGACCTGCCTTAGGTCTCCTCGCAGACTTGGTTGGTAGTGAGACCAAAGCAGAAATCGAAATATGATGAAAAATGACATAATAATAATAATAATAATAATAATAATAATAATAATTCAATTTTTGGAGAAAATAACTCAAATCTATAATGTTTTTATTTGATTGCGCTCAACCATCATGAAACTTATTGATAAGCTATAGAAAACATTTTATCAACTTCATTTTGGCATTTCTGAAACATAATAATTTTAATTCAGTTATATGTACGTCGGGTTAAAGTTTGCGTACTATGTACTACAACCCTGCATTACACAGTAACTCTTCACCTTGAGTGGCTCTTGTTTTTTTAATTGGGTCAACATTGGTTAAAAAAACTACAGCTTACGTTTGTAAAATAAGTTGTCCGTTAAGCATCAAAACATTTTAGGTCACATAAAAAGGGAAATACTGATTTAAAATGTTTTTTTTTAATATATTCCCATTAGAGCTATTTTATTCTATGCAGACCATTTCATTCTTATGACTGCAGCTTCAACTAATTTGAGTTTATATATATATATATATATATATATAAACTGGGTGGGCAAAATAATAGAAACAGCTTGAATTCTCAATCAAATTTATTTCAATATGGTATAGGATCGTCTTTGCATTACAGCTTGAATTCTGCGAGGTATCGACTCGTACAAAGTTGAATTGTTTGAAAAGAATTCATTCTTCAGCTAAAACAGTCTTCAAAAACTAATTTTAAAAGGTTCAAAACTAGCCAAACCATCTCAGTCAGGGAGACGTTGTTACATAGCCTGTGGTGATTGACGAGGGTTTGGCTAGTTTTGTACCTTTTAAAAATATTTTACTTGAATTCAGTACCATCACTTGATAACACACAAGTAGTGTCGAAACAAATAGCTACTTTTCTAGTAACATAATCTATTTCTGTTATAAATTCTAAATAAATATTATCCGCTCTACTTTATATTGAGCACTTTTTTAAGAATAGCGTTTTTGGGAGTCAAAATTTCATTCCATCCATATCTACCATATATATATATATATATATATATATATATATATATATATATATATGTGTGTGTGTGTGTGTGTGTGTGTGTGTGTGTGTGTGTGTGTGTGTGATAAAATATAGATTTATGGTATGTTATATTTATGGGTAAAGCTACTAGATAGGGATAGAACGGATGTAAACATGAAGTAGACACTGAGGACATCACCGAACAGCGCGAGCCTGTTTCATGAGTGGAGGCATAAAGATTCCATTCAAGCATGAAGACAGTCTGTCACTGCTCAAGGTTGACCTCAGTGAGTGTTTAATTTCATATGCTCGCACGCAGTAAAACACACACACACACACACACACACACACACACACACACATATATATATATATATATATATATGTTGTGGGACCGCCCCTTTTGTATATAAGGATGGACTCGCCTGATGTGTACATATAATCCTGCCTATACAGAGAACTTCAGAGTTGTAAAGTAGCTGGCATTTGTCTCTGTTATTACGACTATTACACTGTCCGCTCTCTGCCTTCGAGTAGAGAGCGCTCTCTGTTTCCGAGCAGAGAGCAAGGGTAGAATCAAGACTGGGGAAAAATAGACAGACATTTTTTGGCCTGGCTATATGGCCGGGAAGACCCACAATAAATAGACCTTGTGTCACATCTAGCCTTGCGTGGGATGGTTGGTAAATACCGTTGTAAAGCAGTTGCTTAGTTGGTCAGTAAATTGGTGCAGTGTTAGTTGGAATTGTTTGGATATAGACTCATTACCTGGACATACTAGTTCACTGCAAGATTGTATATGTTGATTTCTACTAATAGTATTTCTGAATTGACTAACCCGTGTTCCATTTTGTATATTTTGTTCAATATAACTTACATTTCCTATCTCCATGTCTGTTTTTGTTATTTATTATTTTGTGTGGTTTCTCACCCGGTATCCACAACAATTAGCGACGAATAATCGAACAAGTTCACACGGAGATAGAAATACGTTTTTCACGTCGGTCGCCAACAACAAATTGACGACGAGGATCTCGAAACTCACATTCACGTCAGTCGCAACAACAAAATCAACGAATCGAATATGTTCACGCGGAGAGAAACATACGTTTATAACGTCAGTCGCCAACAATAAATTAGCGAAAAAGATTTCGAACACGAACTCACGTATACCCCAAGTCGCATAACAAATTAGCGACGAGGGTTTCGAACTCACGTACACAAGTCGCACAACAAATTTGCGACGAACTCACGTCCACGTATATCCCGAAACACTTCAACAAAGTTTCCTACGAGGATTTCGAAAACAAGTCGACCACAGACAATTTGGCGATATTATCACAGAGACATAGAAGTAAAAAAACTATAAAGGGAATTTAAAGAAAAATTTTCACAAAATTTTTCTTCGAGATTAATTCGCAGAAAGCAGTTGTTAAAAAAAACCCAGCAAATCATGGATGACTTTCAGAAAGGAATACTAGAAATCATTACAAGAAATGAAGAAAGGCATATGGAAATGCAAAAGGCAAGTAAAGAAAGACAAACTGAAATACAAAAGACAAATGCATAAAAACAATGTAAGTTAGAAGTAAAACAAATAGAAATACAAAAGGCAAATGAAGAAAGACAATTACAAGTACAAGAACTATTACTAAAATTAACAAGCAACACACTAGAAAGGAACACGGAAAAAGAGGAGACGTTTTTTCAAGATGCGGTGTGGAACGCATTAGAAACTTTCAAATACTTTATGAATGAAGACAAAAATTTAGGCAAATATTACAGGCGATATGAAGATATTTTTAATATCGACTGTCAGCACTGAAGGGAAAAGAAAAATTAAGGCTTTTGCTCAGACAATTAGGTACGGACGAACATACTAAGTTTGTAGATTATCTTCTTCCAAAAAAGACGAACGATTTAACGTTCGTCGAGGCAGTGACAGGCTTCAATGAGCTATTTAACCGCAAAAACTCATTGTTTCATAAAAGGTGGAAATGTCTTAATCTAGTGAAAGACGAAAACGATTACTATTCAACATTTGCCGCCATCGTCAACAAACATTGTGACGACTTTATATATATAACCTGGTAGGAACATACTGGATGCAGAAATTAAATATATTGGATCTACCCATTAACTCTTGTTGCAAAAAATAAAAAGTGTGCCGACAGAAAGTACGAAATTAAAAAAGAGGTTTTCTCAAACAGTAACAAATTCACAACAAAAATCGAACAAAAGAAGAATGTGCAACGAGCATTTATTACACCTATAGTTATGAAAAAAGCATCAGGTGAACAAATTTACTTCAGAATGTTAAAAAATTACATGGCATATTGAGAACTTGGGACAATTATAAACAGACTACAATAAGCGATATAGAAAATACAGGAGGAAAAATCTATATATAAGAGACGCATCAACCAACTACAAAGAAGGTCACTCACAAAAAACGTTGTCGCGATGAAAAAAAATTTCAAAGCCGTTGAGAATAATAGATCTCAATCAAAAATAACACTAAATTCTGCCAAAAAAGAAGCTAGTGAGGGAGGTTTTGTGGAATCGCCCCTTTTGTATACAAAAATGGATTCGTCTGATGTGTACATATAATGCTGCCTATAGAGAGAACTTCAGAGTTGTAAACCAGCTGGCATTTGCCTCTGCTGTTGCGACTATGACACTGTCAGCACTCTGCCTTCGGGTAGAGGGCGCTCTCTGCTTCCGAGCAGAGAGTAATAACCCAGTCGTGGTTCTGCCGAAGGGTAGAGGCACGACTGGGCAAAAATAGACAGACATTTTTTGGCCGGGCCATATAGCCCGGAAAGCCCAGATATAAACTGACCATGTGTCATATGTTGCCCTTACTGGGAGGGACAGCTAAATAATGAGTTGTAAAGCAGTTGCTTAGTTGGTCAGTAAGTTGCTGCAGAGTTAGTTGGAGTTGTTTGGATATAGACTCCAAAACAGCTGAGTCGAAAATTTACACAGTTGTACTATAAGCGTATGCAAGTGTTCTTAGGTTTTGTGTCAAGGTACCCCCGATAAATATCAAAAGTCGATAATCGAAAAAATCGGGTTATAGAGGGAGTGGTCCGATTTGAATCAAATTTGATACACTCATAGACAAAGACATAAGAAACGATATTCAGAAGTTTGCAGAAAATCGATAATATATATATATATATATATATATATATATAAACGGCAAGATGTTTGTGTGTGTGTGTGTGTTTATCTGCCTGTATGTCTGTATTTTTTCAGCCCTTTTATTTTAGTTTTTGCTTCGGGTTTGGCTCTAATTAGGTATAATTGTAGTTCTTAGTCTCAGCCATGATACCATTTACTCAGAGGACTTATTTAGCCTTCAAAATTCAGTTTACGATAAAAAACACTTATTTGATATCGCTACCAGGAAATCAAAATTTGACTTATATCCATTCATTTTTCTTTCAGTCTACGGTTTTGCTTTAATTGGAAACAACTATTGCTTTTTAGTCTTTCGTGATAACGTCCAAAGAGTCTGGGCTCCAGGACCATGGATTACACGAAAACCCCATTTTTTAATATTTAAAAATGAAAATTAAACATTTATACATTTATGAAATAGGCGTGGATAGTTTATCATTTTTAATTATTATTAACTTCATATAGTTTTAGCTTAGAAATTCTAGATCATCTGTTTGTCTTTATTTTTAACGCCTTTAGTGTTAGTTTTGGATTATTTGCTGAGCTTAAAGTGTTAATTTGAAATACTTGATGAGTCTTCTGAACTGAATTTTGTACATAGTGCTAATTCAGAGCTGAATTTTGGATTCAGTGCATTAGCAGCATATTGCAATACTTGTGCCTATTCAGTTCAAAAAATATTCACAAGAACAGAAATATCGAATGCATGTCTGCCAGTATCTACTGAATTACTGAGAAAATGAAAGTGACGGTTACCTGGACCACAATCATCACCAGTGTTGTGCTGTTACCAATATGATCTGGAATCAAAAGAAGTGTTCATTGAATAGCGACATGTGAAGTCATTATCAAAGAAAACATCAAAGATTAGCCACACAGTAGTAAATTACTGTGCAATATCTGAGTATATAAAAAACGCGAACCTCCCTAATGTTCAGGATTTTTAACAAATCACCAGCTTCAACACATATATTAAGAAACTAACTAAGATGAAGGGCCGATATCTGAACTCAGTGAAGATGAAAACTTTACCTTGCAAGAAAATAATGATAAACTTTAAAGAATGGACTAAATTTTATTGCAAATTTTAACTGGATTTTGATACAGATTATATCACTGTATAGCCCTGATTCAAAGTTTTATAAATTTGGAATAATGAAAAAATAGAATGCTCGAACAACATTTTTCAGACAATGACGTCGTCATTGATGCTTTAAAAAGTAGGTCGCTTCCGTTAGTGCAGGTTATTATAAACGCGGCATTCAAACCCTTGTTTTCTTTTAGTGTAAATGCATTTCCAGTGATGGTAACTATTGGATATGAGTATTTTGTAGCTGAAAACTTGAGATATCCGTTGTTACAATTATACTCCCTATGCCTGTTATTGTTTTACTAGAAATAACTAGGTGGTGGTAATAAAAAATAAAATGAGAAATTAAACCTAGTTAGATTTGACCAAGGTTCTTAAAACTAAACAAATTAAAATACCATAGAAATGTAGACGTAAAGGGAAAAGTGTTAGAAGGAAAGAGAGAAGAAAAAATGAGAAAATTGATTAAAATGGTTGCTGTGTTGGCGATTATGGCAAGTCGGAAGAAATATTTGATCCGATATCGAAGCTGATACTTAAATGAATAAGAAAAATGTAGTGATTAAATCAGCTTCAGATCAGATTGTTTGTGACTTCAGTAACTTTTTGCTTCCTTCCATCTTGCCATCCATTTTTGAGAGAGCTTCCATTTTTTTTTTTTTTTGGCAATCGAGAAGAACCTTCATAAATATCTGCCTTTCAAGCCGAATTACAATCGGCCACAGATCAACAAGGAAACATGATTGATGAAGTTAATGATGAAGAATAGTGGGTACAGCCGAGTGAGAAGAAAACGGTGTAGAAAAAAAAAGTGGAGGTGTAGGAACGAAAGGGAAGAGGAACTTGGTACTGAAAAGAAAAAGAAGGAAAAGAAATTAGAGTTAAAGCGCAAAGAGCAAAAGAAAAGGGTCAAATGTTGATGATAAATTTTAGCGGTAAAATCAGGGAAAAAGGAAAGTAGAAACATGAGAGCCAGGAAGAAAGTAAGCAAGAGAAGAAAACCTGAATGTAAAAGAAAGAACTTATAGAGAAGAAAGAAAAGTTTCTTTTCATAGTTTTGCATTTTAAAATGCAAAACTATGAAAAGAAACTTTTCTTACAAATATCTTCTTATTTACATACATGTATGTGTGTTTTGTCTATATGCACATCCAGTAATTATAATCATATGTTTACACACATACATATATGTGTGTGTATGTGTGTTTCTGTTGCAGCAGAAAATGAATACAAATTTTGTTCATAGCTGTAATATGTCTGAATTTCATTTGATCTGGAAATTAAAAAAAAACATGTTAACGAGTATTGATTCGAAAAAGAATGCGCGGTTTTCTAATATATCCTTTAATTTTATTAGGAATTTAGAAATCAGAAGTATGGTTCTTTAAAAATGTAATGAAGAAATATATATATAATAATAATATACTAGTCTCTACTCCTGTAGAAATATTTTATGTAAGAACATTGACGTTGCTAAATATAAAAGATCAAAGAAACAGACAAAATACATTGCTAAAGAAATAGGTCTACAGCCTAATAATGAAGAAGGCTTTTATATTTATTTTTAACATAATCTCTTTCCCTGTCAATTCACTTAATTCAGTAATCATATAAATCAAACATCAATGAAAATTTCATATAAAAATTCAGCTGAGAGCAAACACACTTTCTTGAAGTAACATTTTCGTTAAATCTTTAAAATCAATTTTGATCTTCATTATTCAGATCTTACTATTCGATAAATTATATTGCGTCAATTCACAGTAATTTAATCAGAAAAATAACCTACTACTTCGTCAAATGCAATTTGGATTGGCTTATGCTTTGAATTGTTTTTTTAATATTGCAACCAACCGACTCAAACATTCACGGAAATGAAGTTAAGCTTACTGTTGGTAGACGAAGTTCAACGTCTTCGTTAAAATATTCAGCTGTGTATGTCAACATATGATTCAATCAATTTTAGAAAATCAAATATCACATAAACATATTAAGTATTTTGATTACATGGTAAACAGTTAAATAAAATTGAAAGTGTTAATAGAAAATGTAAGTCATATTGAAAAATATGTTGGGTTGCTCAAAGATATGAACTTTTAAATTCAGAGATAAATGGGTAAATCCTGCACATATAAATGCATGAACAAAAACGGACGCACACATGCATGCACACACAAACACAAAGACGCACACACATATATATACAGAGAGAGGGACAGAGAGACAGAGACAGAGACTGAGAAGTATATGCTGCTTTTATGTAAATTATTGCGAATTTTCGAAAATTAATTTCTGAAACAGAATCATTTTGCAAATGAGTCATGTAGTTTGCACGATGTTTTCATTTTATTTATTCATCTACTTTTTTTTCTTTTTTACATAGTGACGATGGGTTATGTTTCGCTACATGACTTTCGAAAAATACTTTTTTTCTGTTTGGCTTTTAGATTGGCTTCTTGCGAAGTGTATCTCTGTTCATCGGGATGTCAATTGGCCATGAAATGATTTTATCAATTTGTCAAATGCATCAATTATAAGCACATGTCTTACAATTTGATCCCTTACCAGGGTACAAAATATTCTTTTTCTTTTTACATATGAAATATCTGTATATATCTATCTCGCTATATAAATACACACACAAATTTATATATATATATATATATATATATATATATATATATATATATATATGTTTAATGTCAACCCCTTTTATATAATCAACATAAGTACATCAATAAGTTCGCATCCTAATGATTAAAGAGAATTTATTTTGCACATCATTTTTTTAAAAACTAATCTCTTTCTTTGGCAATGAATATATTTAATTACTGAATAATAATTACATAACTCGAACATTATCCAGTGAACATTTCAGATATAATTTGTTATTGCATTCATACAAGTATATATTCATATAATACGGTACCAAGAAGGAAATCAAATATGCAAATACTTATATTTTTAGATAGGCACAAAGTGAGTGTTTTATATTTCAGGATATATAAAAATCTGTAACAAACCATAACATTTTAACGTGTATACGCAAATTGAGGAATACATAAGAAGGCATTCACACATTCATGTAGACAACTTTTAAAGAATCTTTTCAATCTCTCTTTCTCTATCTCTCTTTCTCTATCTGTCTCTCATGCACACATACTCTCATTGCTTTACACATTATACAGGTATATTATTTCTTAAGAACACATCGGAAATCACAATTCATCCATACATACAAACTAGATGTCTGATTAAAATAAAAAAAAGCGATAAAGACGTGAAATCAATTTTCTGAACAAAATCTCAATTCGTGGAGCGTGTTGTAACGGCCCGAACAATCGTAATGGAATCGCAGTTAATGAAATTATTTTCCCGCTTTTCTTGCCGCTTTTAATTGCTTACGTCCTTATAGACGAGCAAAAGCAGCGCGGAAGAAAAATTTGCTCTTTAATCTTTTTTTCGTCTAATTCCTATGTTCCTTTTTTTTTTTGAGTTTAATAATTGCTGGATGTTCATTCTTAAGAAATTGTTTTGCCTATTACTTACGTTCTTATTTACTCTAATTGAAAATCACGTGAAGGTTCTATGTGATTTTGTAGGAAATATATTTTGGGGAGTAATAGATTAAAGAAAAATGTTCAAGCATTATATCAACGCGTCGTTCTGTAATATGTATTGAGCTTAATATGTATAGAGTTTAATGTAAACACGCAGGTATGCACCAGCACATCTATACGTGCGAATAATATACATATATATATATATATATATACATGCGCAGATATGAATAATGAATGAATTTAATCTCTCCCTATCTCTCTCTCTCTCTATATATATATATATACATAAATATATATATATATATATATATAGAGAGAGAGAGAGAGAGAGAGAAAGAGAGAGAGACGCATGAGTATATATGCTTTCTCTCTTTACTTTTTCTAATATTCTTCAATGCTGTTTCTTTTTATTCGTTTTTAAATCAATGCCTACGCGCGTGCGCGTGCACACACACACACACACGTGCGCACCCCTACACATATACTTCCTTAAATTAGAGACGCGCCCATGATTAAAATTTTCCTTTTGCATTTCACAAAAGTCAATAAACGGTTGAAAATTAGTTTTCATGTAGATTCATTGTAAGTCACAATTTACTTTTACTTTCGTTATCCTGCCTATTCCTTCATACCTACCCACTCTCTCGTTTCTCTTCTTATGTTTGCCTTGTAATAGTCAGTGCAACTTCGTTTAATCTTTGCTTTATTTCATTACATTTTTTTACTTTTTCAAATCTCGGCTCCATGCTTTCTGCTCGAAGAATAATTAACAAGAACAGAACTAACATAGAAAATTATCATCTTCGTATCATGGCGATTACTACTACTATTACTAATACTTCCACTACGTGCTATGAGTCTTGTGCCAGACACACTTTTAAATATATAATTTACATGTCATGACAACTTCTTTAAAATCTATAACAACCCATAACATCTATTATTATTAATGTATTATTTTTGCTACCAACATTTGTTAAGTTCATAAAAAAAGTTTTAAACACTGCTATTATTTAGATATCCTTCAAAATTTTTTAAAGATGTTATATTAAAAATTTACCATATATTGCAAATATTTTTGCAGGACGGATATCCAGTTTAAGCAGGATGAGTTACTTATCAATCTGAAAAAGTTAAAAGATTCTGTTTCAAAGTTCAGCAATCGCTGGAAGGTTTTCGCTTTTCAACCTCGTGAGACGCTTCGTAAATTAGGCTTGAACAGTGGAAATAAACTCGTTTTAAATACAAATCAATTACTGTCACTTACGACAATGATTGTAGTCATTTTTTGTTCTTACTTAAAATGTTACAATCTTTTCTCTTGACTTAAAAAATATACGTTTTTTACTTTTACATCCTTTTGGTTTCTATTTACAACAATTTTTATTATTTTATTTATGCCTTTCTTGTTTTCATTTTGTCTTTAGTTGCAAATTTTTGTGTTTTTTTTTATTTTTTATTTTCAGCTGTACTTAATTCCGTTTACTTTTACTGCTTTTCTTAAATAAAAATTTGTGTGGTCCTTTTTATTTTCAGATTCACCTTTCTTATGTTACGTTTTTCTTTAGCAATGATGTTTTCTTTCTTTTTCTCTTTGTGATAATATTTTATTCCTGTGTCGCTCCTTTATTTATCGCACATTCAAAAATGTTTTTATTTTATTCTAAGTTGCTCATAGTAAAACAATAAAAATCAACCATGCTGATTTTGTGAGCTATACCTGGTTATCGCAAATTGATTGCTCGGCAAAGTGAACTTTCAATCGGTCTTGAATGATCATTATTAAAACAAAGTGTTTTCTCACTTTTCAACAACTTTTCATCGTTTATAAATAACTATTTATATATATGACAGCATCATTTTTATCTTGTAGGTTTTTCTTTGTTTTTGAAATTTTAATGGATTTTTATGAATCCATGTCTGAGTTTATACTTTTGTTTTGATCTAATTACGTTGCCGTATTATTAGAACCATTAATTCAAGTAATGCATAAAATTTGGTTTATGTTCAAGCGGGAATCAACTCTAGCATGTAAGGAAAAGCTTTAAGAAAATTCAATCAAAACAGAAATATTTCTTATTTTAATTTTTAGAGAAGCCTAAACATACTAATTCTTTATATCAACATAATTTTCATGATTTTAATACAATATTTCTGACAAATAAAGAAGGAGTAAGAAAAATAAAGATAAAATGGAAAAAAGAGAGGCACAACTAAAATGATAAAAACTGTTGTAAATAGTAGCCAATAGGTTATACAATTAAAAAATGTATTTTTTAAGCAAGAGAAAAGATTGCAACATTTTAAGAATTAAAAGTAAAAATATCTTATGAAAGAAACGTAATAACTAAAAAGAGAACAGAACATGCGAAGTATTTTGCATTTATTCTTAAAAAATAATAATTTGTTTTTTATTTTAAAAGTTTCGTTGATTTCTCACAGAGATTAGACAATCATATTTCTTGTTGCTTGTTAATATCGATTACTGTAGTTTCTAGATTATAAAGTTGGAGGACAGTTGAAAGAACACAGAGGTGGAATGAAATTTTCAAATGTGTATTCCAATAAGCATTCAGAGGAGACAGCTGTAAAGCAATGAACTGATATTTAATAAAATAAACTTCGTCCTATCTCAGTGTTCAACACTGTTCATTATATTTTAAGACATTATTTAAATAGAGAGTATGAAGAGACGTAATTTCAGAAAGCATTTTTACTTTTTGCATATAATATATTGCTGATGGTCAGAAGTTAAATAACAAAATATGAGAACCCGGAAACACTGTTTTTTAAAATCTTAAAATCTTTGCTTATCGCAATTAGTTATATGCTACCAAAATATTATAACACAGTAAACTCATTGTAATACATCAAATGTTAACAATACTAAAAAGATATTTTATATATTTTAATATATATCCGCATGCATAAAAATACACACACATACACACTGATATATATGTGTGTGTGTGTGTGTTTGTGTGTGTAAAAATGAATTTTTTATATAAAAAACACTTAAAACTACGTTTTATCAATGAAAGAACAATTACAATAATATACGACAATAAATTAACAAAAGATTGTGTCGCAATAAGTAGTTTTAAATGATGTCCTTTGAAAAGATACATGAATTCGAGAACCGGTAACTCACTACCAAATCTAATACACAACCGTTTTAATATAGATAATAAACATGGAGAGATAAAAGAAGTATATATATATATTAAATGATTTGTTTGAACATTATTTTTTATCGATACTCGTATTTAAGTAGATATTCTGTTTTTAATTAAACAGTATTATATATTTATATCTACTGGCGTGATTATTTACGATAAATTTTTATTACGAAAATGTGTGTCATTCAGCAGGATTAGAACCTGCGACCCCTATCCACATAGGTAAAGCTACCATTTGATCTGGAACGTCTTAGATCGCTCGACTACGAATGACCTTAAGCCTAAACGAGGTTTTAATCAAGCCTTTATAACACAGTTTTCGATTTATCGCAATAACAATATCTGCTCCGAAATGTATCATAATGTCAACAAATGTAAACATGTTACGGAAATTAACGAAGATTAACGAAACTTGGTTATAAACAATCGAGAATTTGAAATGATTTGTTTGAGCATTATTATTTTTTTTTCTCAATGATTTTTTTTATCATTCGTGGTCGAGAGGTCTAAGGTGTGCCAGATCATATAGTAGCTTCCCCTATGTGGATAGGGGTCGCAGGTTCGAATCCTGCTGAATGACACACATTTTCGTAATAAATATTTATCGTAAATATCCGGGCCAGTAGATATAAATATATAATATTGTTTAATTAAAAACAGAATATCACAAATCATTTTAAATTGTCGGTTGTTTATAACCAAGTTTCGATAATCTTCGTTGTGTATATGTTTATATATATATATATATATATATATATATATATATAGGATTAATAGGGGAAATGTTTATCACTTAACTGAGCAGAATTAAGCAAACATCGAAGTTTTATGAAGTATCATTGTGATGTCAGGGCTTATATTTCAATCTTTTGCTATTTATATCTATATATATCAACATAATGTTAAGTGGCAAACTTCTCCATATTAATCCTATTAACACTCCATCTCTATCACGACATCGAGTATTTTGCGACAAGACTCTGCTTGTCAAATTATATTTTATCAGTAAGCCATTGAAACAATCATGACAGTAAGCATTATCACAACTCAATATATATATATATATATGTGTGTGTGTGTGTGTGTGTGTGTGTGTGTGTGTGTGTGTGTGTGTGTGTGTGCAGAATTATTATCGTTTACCAATCTGTGGAGAGAAACAGTTTTCATTAAAAATTTGATTTCAAAGCTTGTCTCTGTCTGTGTTTTTACACGGAATATATATATATATATATATATATATATATATGAAACCATGCAAATATTTTCATCATGGAGAAAGAAATTACATCTCATGTATGTCTTGGCTGAAACCAAAAGTTATATTTGTAATACGACTCTTTAAAAAAAGTTTTTCAGGATTAATATTTATGCAGAATGCTGAAAAGAAAACACAAAAATAAGTATTCTCCAGATTTTCAAATTTTTCAACATTGTAATTTCTAAAGACATTTTATTTTCAGTAATTAGAATTTTTAAATTGAAATAAGTTGACAAAATTCATTTAAATTAGCCCAACTGATTTAGCATAATATTATTATTCTATGTAAGTGTTAAAAAGTAACATTTTATCTATTGTAAATAACCATTATATATAATAGCACATCAATAGGTCTGCATATCAGCGCATCAATATTACTAAAATTTTAATCTGAAATTTTAAATATATGTTTGATTAAAATGTGATTAAATTTCACCACTGAAGTAATTAAATAGACTAGAATGAACGACATGAGCAACAGGTGTCTCTGGACCGTTAGCCTGCGACTGTGTGCAACAAAGAAAGGATTACCCTGGGGACATGGAACGTCAGGACGTTAAAAAACTGCGGACAACTAGAGAATGTCAAGCAGGAAATGAACAGACTGAAAATCAATATTCTTGGAATATGCGAAACCAGGTGGCCAAATAACTTCAGCAGCGACAACCATAGGAAAATATACGCAAGAGGCAAAAATAATGAAAAAGGATTCGGCTTAATACTGGACAAAGAAATGAAGAAATGTGTTTTGGGATACTGCCAGTTCCCCGAAAGAGTTCTCCTGGTCAAACTGAAAGGGAAACTCTTCAACATAGCAATTGTAGTCATCTACGCACCAACAACACAAAGCACCGAGGAAGAAATAGAATCTTTTTACTCGACTTTAGACAATGCCAAAGCTCAATGTAAAAGCCAAGAAATCTGAATCATCATGAGAGATTTGAATGCTAAAGTAGGAAAGAAGAGGGAAGGTATGATAGACTACATAACCATAAACAGCAGATTCAGAAATGCAGTGGTTCAAAGTAAAGCCTATTCAAGCGCTGACTGTGGAAGCGACCACGTCCCAGTCATCTGCAAACTAAAGGTGAAACTCCGGAGATTGAAGAAGCCTAGTGCAGCAATAAAACTGAAATTCAACAAACTCGTGAATGACCTGAACCTACAGAAAGAATACACTAACAGCGTGAAAATAAAATACGAAGAACAAATTGGAAAAGGACACTCGAAATGGGACTCGCTAAAGCAAGCAATACTGACATCAACAAACAACATTTCCTCAAAGGAAATTAGACGCAGAAAAAAAACGAGTGGATGACTGAAGAGATTCTGAACATGATGCAAAGGAGGCAGAAAATGATACCAAGACATAGAATGGAGTACAGGGAACTACACAAAGAAATAAGAAGTAAATGCAGACAGGCTAAAGAGGAATGGCTCACTGACAAATCTGCAGAATTAGAGAGATTGAGCAGGAATAATAAAGCAGCCATGCACAAAGAAATAAAAGAACTGACAGGACAAAAAACTGCTCTTCAACAGGATATATAAAATCCAAGGATGGAACAATCATTTAGGAGAAAGAGGAAATACTCCAACGATGGGAAGAATATATAAAAGATCTTTTTCACGACAAGAGAGAGCAACCAATAATATACAAAGATGAGGACGGACCGGGAATATTAAAGTGTGAAGTGGAATCTACAATAGCCAAACTGATTAGAAACAAAGCAGCTGGACCAGATGGTAAGCTGCTGATAGCTTAGGCTGAATTTGGTATAGAGAAAATTACAGAAATAATAAATGAAATTTATAATAGTGGTGTAATACCAGATGAGCTCAGCAAGTCTATCTTCATAGCACTATCTAGGAAGCCAGGAGCAAACGAGTGTGAACTCCACAGAACCATCAGTTTAATGAGTCATATAACAAAATTGATCGTCCGAATCCTGATGAACAGAGCGAGAAATAGAATCAGGTCAGAGATAGGACAAGAACAGTGCGGTTTCGTCAAAGACACTGGAACAAGGAACGCCATATTTATGATTAGGATGCTCTCTGACAGGGCAATACATATGAAGCAGGACTTATACCTGTGCTTTATTGACTATGCGAAGGCGTTTGACAAACTACGCCACAAAGAATTGATGGGGATGCTCGGCAGCCTTGACATATTTGGGAAAGCCTTAAGAGTAATCATTAATCTTTACTAGCAGCACACCGCTTGTATACGGACAGGTAACGAATTCAGCAGATGAAAGAGGGGCGTAGGACAAGGATGTGTCTTTTCACCGGATCTGTTCAACTTGTACAGCGAGAATATTTTGAGGACCCTAGAAGTTATGCTAAGATTTGTCATCGGAATCCACAATTTAAACAACCTAAGGTACACAGATGATACAATGCTGATAGCAGACACAGAAAGGAAACTACAAGACATCCTACAGATGGTAGCTGAAGAGAGTGATAAGAAAGGACTACAAATAAACTGCAAGAAAACCGAATGCATGATCATCAGTAAAAAGGGCAGCCCAATATTCCAAATACATGTCGGAGATGCTAGAATCAAGTAGGTACAAAAATTTAAATACCTTGGAAGTGTTATAACAGAAGACGGAAAGTGCGACACAGAGATCTGAAGGCAAATTGGCATGGCGAAGGAAGCATTGCAGAAGTTGAGTAAAGTATTAAGACACAGGACAATTTCGCTAGAAACAAGGAAGAGAATGCTGGATTGCTATGTGTTGTCAGTTCTTCAATATAGCAGTGAATGCTGGACAATATCATCAAAGATGAAGGAAAAATTGGAAGCAACTGAATTGTGGTTCTACAGAAGGATTCTGCGAATATCATCGATCGAGCATGTAAGCAATGATGAGGTCCTATAAATGATGAAAACAAAAAGAATACTAATACTGAACATCAGGAAGAGACAGCTGAAGTTCCTGGGACATGCAATGAGGAAGGAGAGTTTGGAGAACCTGATGCTAACAGGCCAGATACAGGGAAGGAGAGACAGGGGAAAGCAAAGGATAATATATTTGAAGGACCTAATCAGGTGGATAATGGAACGAGGGTTGCATGGTGTAACAGGAGAAGGTGTGCTAAGAGCCACCAGAGATAGGGAGACGTGGAAAACCACGATCGCCTACGTCCTGAAGGGACAGGGCGCATAGAAGAAGAATAAAGGAAAAGATTGATGTGAAATTATTAATATTTGTGAAAAAGTAATACTAATGATTTACTTGTACAGTAAATATTAATTACAATAAATTAAATATATGGGAATATAATGAGGAGGTGAAATGTATAAGCATAAACATTAAATCGTGTTGCATTAATTAGCATACTTCCGTTTTAATAATATTAATTATTAATATACAATCATAAACAAAATGTTTATATTAATGATGTTTTTTCTTTCAGATACTCACCACCATATATTTATTATAAACTGTACTTTAGAACCTGTACAAACTATGTAGTTTGTGCATGTTCTAAAGCATAATTTATAATGAATCTTCATTGGTCTATTTCTATATTGAGCACTGTTTTACATTACTGTTTTGAACGTTGTAAATATTTTCTTCGTTCCTTATTCATTTGTATATATATATATATATTCGTCGGCAAGTCGATTTTCAACTTTCGGTTCGACAAGCCGAGAGTGCTAGAAATATTCATGCTAAATATATAACACTAAATAACGACAAATTTAGAAAGATCCATTATAGTCTAAAATTACTTTGATTACGTTTTAAACTTATAAATATCTTTTAAAAGGTCCGAACTAGAGATGTGCATTTCTTAAATAGAATAATTGAGCCTTGTTTTGCTGTTGTGGTTTATCGTAGCTTAATGGTAAAAAGAACGCTTGGCCTGAAGATATTTTCCCAAGTTTTGAAAGGAATGCGTATTTGATTCCTGTCGAGAGACATATTTCCTTAAAAACTTTTAATCTCTCTTTTAGAAACACAGAGATTTTACCACGTGTGCCGACTAAATAAAATAATTTAATATTTCTAGAAGTAATATATATATATATATATATATATATATATATATATGGGCATGACTGAACATGAGCATAAATTCGATCTCATCTTTTACCTATTCATAAGTAAATTTAATTTTCTCCAAGTTCTGGATTTTAATTTTACAATATACAAATATTTTATAGGTTGTACACAAGCCATAGTCACTGCAGGTCATATAAAAAGTCTGTTTCTTAAAACTGGATAAATATGCTTATTTTTCACCAACATGTCTTATTTGTGAGTCTCTCTATATCGCGTAGTTGTAACTTTATGTCGAATGTTTGAATGCATGAAATAGAGATTGATTTTTTTTGTGAGTATAGATGACTGAGCCTCGAAGTATATATTCACTACTAAATTACTGAGGATAAATATGTTTAAATTATCCTAATTTACATTCAACCTTATCCTTTTTGTGAGGGTAATGAATATTTTATTTAATTTGAGAAGGGTAGAGAATAAACCATCCTAAATGTTGTTAATTCGAGCTGTAGCCAAGATGCATCAAGGGTTCCAGATATCGTGCAACGTAACAGTAGTGGATACATTTCAAATAGACTTTTTGGTTTTGAATTCAATTTTCCTTCTCCTAGACTGATTGCCATCCAAGACTAGAGTGCCAAGTCCGCCCTGATATTAACGCATAGCAGTTGGGAGAAGATTTACACATTTTTCACGGCATTTGTACGAAAATGAATTAATCTTATCTGGAATTTGAACTCAACATGCCAATTCCATTATCCATTATCCTATAGCCGAATTTAGGATAACTAAATGAACAGAAACCGTTGGGGTATCAACGACAAATCAGATTTAAAAAACTCATTCCACCCCCGCTGAAAACTAACATAATATCAGTATGAAAACCAGCAGCAGCAGCAAAAGCAGCGCACGCACACACACACACACACACACACACACACACACACACACACACGCTCCCCACACTCACCACAAACACACTTCGATTAAATAAATAAGAGTCAGAGAATGCAGAATAAACACTCATTCAGATACTGACAGATTAAAAAACAAATCAATTTACAGCTGGAAATACAAATACATCGATATACAACATAACATATAAAACTGATCATTGTTTTCTCTTTATAAAATATAGCGAATAAATAATCAAGTGACTGATTGAATATTGATTCCTTTATTCATTTGTAATCTAATTATTTTCAGCTTTTCTAACCATTGTGGATTTAACATGAATATCCAGATTGCTCTCTTTGCAAAATTTAAAAGACTTGAACAGTAAAAATGGGGCCACGGATACTGTTTTTTGTTACATGTGTATGTGTTTGTGCTTATTGAATTATTTATTTTATAATTTTTTGTTTGATTTGTCTTATGATTTATTTTATTTTTTTTTACAAGTTTATTTTTCTTTCCTATTTTGATGTTTCTGATGTTTATATGTGTGATGGTGAGTGTATATAAATTTATATATTCTTATATAAATTTTCCCCTTCATATTTGTATATTCTTACAAATGTCTCAAATTTTAAATGAAGGTTCGTTACATTTTATCTAGACCCTTTTCAAACGTATATGTTGATTTTCATTTCATAAATTTTCAACGTTTTTATATGACTTCGGAACAAATGTTGCTCCTTCCTTTATGTGTCTGGTTGTTTTGTTATTATCATTAATGTCATAATCTTTTTTCCTTCTTTCGTTTTCGATTGGCTATTTTCTTTCATTATTGGGATTGTTCGTCAAAAACGTCCATGGCTAACAGAAAAAAATAACCAGAATATGTAAACAAGAGAACACAGTATTACTGCAGACATGTATGTGAACGATATATTTTGCGCTTAGAAATGATCATGATTTCATTTTTTCTTAAAAAATAGGTGCACACACCTTAAAAAGTTTTTTTTATTATTTTTATGAAGTAATTTATATATTTCCAACATCTCTTTGTGCCATTTTCAGCTGATGATTCAACTGAGATGTTGCGGTTTTTGTTTAAAAAAAATTAATCTCTGAAATACTTTTACATTCTCTCGCATCTTTGTATTTCAGTTCTTGTCCATTTTGTATATTTTTCCTCATGTTTTGTGAATATAATTGGAGCTGATAATAATGTTATTTAACTCTTGTTCATTTAAAATGCTTTTTTCATGCATTCCTATTTTAATTCCCGTAGATTGGTTCTTGTTCCGATTGTCTAAATTTCTTTTTTGTTTTGTTTTTTATTTCTTTTATTCAATGGAGATAGTCTGGCTAAATCCGCCGCGGTTGTTGGGCGAACAAGACGCCTTGATACATAATCCCGTTAATCTCCATGCTGACGACTAAGGAATTGTCGATTTCGGATCGGCCGTCATCTGAAAAGCAAAAAGGAAATGATTATTATATTTCAACAAATGGACATAATGTCTAATAAAAATTCGGTTAACTTATAACATACATAAAAGCTGTCGAGCAAAAACAAAAAAAAGAGGAAGAAAGAAACAGATTTACAGCGTGTTTTAGAAAATATTTCTGTTAAAGTAAGCAACTGTATTAAGGTGATAAAACAAATGAAATTGCATAATTTATTTGTTCACATACAAATAATGATATTATTTGGAATATCATAATATTGAAAGAAATAATGGCTATTAAAAAATGCCTAATAAACAGACAACAAAATAATTTTAGAATGAAAACAAAGAAGAAAGATGATTAATGGTTATCATAAAATGGAGAGAAATAACCAAAGAAAGATAGAAAAAATATATCAAACAGAAAAACTTTTTCAGCTTACAAAATTAATTTAAAAAATATAAGAATCTTTAGCCAGATTTAAATATAAAAATTTCGAATGAAATAAAATAAGAAAATCTTTATCCAAAAGTAAAGACTACGAAGAAACATGGTTACATGAAACAAGAAAGGTAGAAAGAAAGACAAATGTTAACCATTGAAAACAGCATCATACAAGTGAAATGCAATCACATTTCCCATTTTCAGTCCTCTCTGTTTCTACCAATCACACAAAAAAATTAAAGAAAGGAAAATATAAAGAATATTATCTTGAATATCAAAATATTGAAAGAAATAAATGCTAAGAGATTTCTGCACGTGAACAAGTAAATTATGCAATTTCGTTTTTTTTTTATTTTCCATCACCTTTCAATCCATTAATCTTAAATTTATTCACTCTATGCTGCAGTGTTCAAACTAGTTATTCCACATGTGCTGGATTGTACAATTCATGTACAATATACACACACGCGCGCACACACACAGAGACGCGCAGACGCACACACGTACACACACACACACGCTTACACACACACTTACACACACATACACACACACATATATATATACGTGGTTGTACTACCGGAATATGATTCCAAAATGTTATGATGTTTGGTCATATTTGTCAGATTGCACACACACACACACACACACACACACACACACACACACACACACACACACACACACACACACATTTATGAATGTGATTGCCTGCCTGTTTATATAATTGCATTTCTTCAATAGCAAGAAGGAAAAACAGAAAAAAAAAATACAAAAACAAACAAAAAAGTTTGAATTCACACCTTTAAATATCTATTCCTTCATTCTTTTTCTTTATTTATAAACCTTAAAATAATTATGATTAAAAATGAATTTCAAATTATTTTATCATTGTACTTTTTCTTTTAATATCTTTGAGGTTCCCTTTCCTATTGATTGGATATTGTTTTGTTAGTTTAAAAAAAGTGCAATATAAAGTATTTGAATAAAAGTAGTATGAAGAAAATAATGAATTTAGATGCAATGCACTTCTTTTTATTTTGCTTCTTGTTGTGGCGCAGTGGATATCGGCTCGGAACGAGAAAACGGGGAACCGAGTTCGAATTCCAGTTGAATTCATTGCATTCACTTACGCGCAAATACCCTTGGGAAAGGTATTAATCCGTCTCTTCCTTCCAGTTATGGGTTAAATAACAGGACGGATTGGGTTCTATAGCCTTGGTCGGCAACCAGTCTACCGCAGAAAGCAATGGCAACCTACTGCGGGATAATCTTCTGCCCGGTCAGTCATGTCTCTTTCGAGACATGATCGCCCAAAGCGTGTATCGCGCATGGCACTTAACTGACTGACTACTTTCCTGCTTTCTCCCACTTTGACATTCGTTTTTTCTTCTCTATTTTTTCTACATTTTTCAACACTTTCCGTTTCCTTTCAAAGTTTTGCACAAGTTATATTATTTTTTCTTAATATTTTCCTACGTCTCAAATTGTAAAAATGGTCAATAAAAGTATTTATTGATAAAATCTATTAATCTTTCTTTAAGAAAGAGAAAATCACACTTTGTTAATTATTAAACTGCACCATAATCTAGTCGCTCTTTAAACAACACTTTCTCCCTGACTGGATTATCAAACTTGAAATTTTGAAGTTCATACTTTAATTCCTGTCACAAATATTTGAATAGACTCAACAGAAGAAGATGTAAGCTTTTGGATAAAAAGAATAAATCATTTTTGGCAATTGAAACAAAGCTGGCATGGGCTAATGAGACGTATCCCGAAAGTGTCGACTTATTTACCAAATGGTATTTTATTAGTGTACACCTTTGTGATGAGTTTCAATAGATTCAGACTTATCACCCGTGTTAAAAAGATGAATTGATCATATCAACCAAGTAGTGGCTAATCAGATACTCTTAAACGCCTAATGGACAAACGAGGACGTTTATTTATTTCTCATTTTATATTTTTATTATATTATAGTTTTCTAACCACGTCCTTTTTAAAAATCACGACATTTATTAACTTTGCGCCTTTTGAGCCTTTAAAGGATTTGCTGTATTCACTTTTATTAAGAATCTCCTTTTGTGATCCCAAACCTCAATTATGAAAACCCCTCTTGTATAAGCACCTAAGAATAACATGCAGAATCACAAAAATTGACTATATCGTAATGAAACATCAGCCATTATCGCTTTTAGACATCTTTGATTTTATTCGATGCATTAGAGGAAATAAAAACGAGCAAGGAGGAAAATGACTAACAATAAATAAATAAACACACTAACATAAATAAATAATCAAAACACTAACATTTATTCAATATGTGAGTTTAGCCGTCGAAGGGGATAGTACCCACTACACAATAATAGGGATCGATGACATTAGCTTGCTAACGACAAGAGGCCATTATTAACTCTTTTTTTATGCATTAATTGCATTCATTTATTTATCCTCTCAGATGCATATATAGAACAACACTGTTTAATATCTTACACCTAATTAAACCTGTTAATGGATTTATTAGAAGAAAGGAATATTAACCAATATTAGCTTATTCTGGTACAAATCCACAGTTTTGGTAGGATCAAGCTCATCAATTATCAGGATTGGTCAAACTCAATTTCTCAGCTGTATATTTTACATGTATTAGAAAGCTTGTTAAATTCAATTGATCTATCTAATCATACACGAAATTTCAATCGAGGAGATAAGTTTTGAAGTTCTTGTTTCCCTCGTTTACTATTTTAAATTTAATGATGACTAGTTAATTTTATTTACTTATCAATTACATATCCTATATTTGATTCAGACCAACGACATTATTTACATAGATACTGAAAATATCACAGTTTATTTGTATATTTCCTCAAATAAATGAAAAGATAAACATTGATTGAAGTAAATTCACAAAGATTTTCAAACACTACTGCTTCAACTCTGGAAATTTGAAGAAAAACAAGTCCAAACTATACAAAATCATACCTCAATGGAATGGAAATGAAGTCTATGTTTTATTTGTTTGGCATTAATTTAAAAATGAAGTAAGAAAGATAAAAAAATCATTAAAAAGGTATCAGAAAAAAAGAGAAATGAATTGTTATGAATTGTTACTTGCTAACCAAAAAGTAGTTTAAATATTTCTAGGATCACATTTCAAATCTTATGATTACTTGTATAAATTGTATATATTTTCTTTATGGATAGAAATAAATTATAAATTATGAATAATAATAATAATAATAATAATAATAATAATAATAATAATAATAATAAAAGAAGGCAGTAAATACAAAACAAGATTTACAGTTAGTAGATTCTGTAGAAAAGCAAAACAGAAGCCAAGAACAAACTATTGCGGCAAAAAATATGAAAATGAAAGCCAAAGATAAAGCTCTTGAACAGATGAAACAGCGCTGGCAAGACAAACCTCTGCATGGCCAATATCCAGAACGTGCCAATAAATCCAATGTTGACAAAGTTAATACTCATCGATGGTTACGTGCATCTGGATTAAAGTCTGAAACTGAAGGCTTTAGTCTTGCAGCACAAGACCAAAGTCTTTTCACGAGAAACTTTCAGGCAAATATTATGCATAATAATATGGATCCAAAATGCAGGTTTTGTGATAAACACCAAGAAACAATAGACCACCTAAACTCAGGCTGTTCTGTGCTTGCCCCAAATGAATATATAAATCGCCACGATAGAGTTGGGCAATATTTACATGGGACAATGTGCAAACATTATGGAAAATCTGTAAACAAACACTGGTATGAACATCATCCAGCACCGGTTACAGAAATAGAAGATGTAAATATTCTATGGGATTACACCATCTACACAGACAGAAAAAATGAAGCAAACAGGCCAGACATTATTGTTAAAAACCAGGAAGAGAAACCTTGTCTATTAATTGATATGGCTTGTCCCGCGGATTGTAACATAGCAACCAAGGAATTTGAAAAACTGTCAAAATATAAAGACCTGGAAATTGAAATAGAAAAAATGTGGAAATTGAAAACAAGAGTTGTGCCAGTGATAGTAGGTGCACTTGGAATGATAAAAAATGGAATAAAACAACGCATTGAAAGAATCCCTGGAAACCCCAGCTTAACAGATATACAAAAAATTGTCTTATTAAGTACAGCCCACACACTAAGGAAAACTTTATCTATGTAATGCTGGAGATGATAGGGAAGATAGAAAAACATGAAATGGAGCCATAACAACATGCCACTACCTGCCTTAGGTCTCCCCGCAGACTTGGTTGGTAGTGAGACCAAAGCAGAAATCGAAATATGATGAAAAATGACATAATAATAATAATAATTGGCTATACTATTTAAAGGCAGCACATAAAAAACTAGCCAAAGAACTTCAAGAAATGGTTGACGATCCCACTAAAATTCCTGCATGGATGACCAAAGGAATTACATTTCTTCTACCCAAGAATGGTGACACAAACAACCCGAAAAACTACAGACCAATTACATGTCTTCTGACAACATATAAACTATTAACATCTATTTTAACAAAACAGACATATTTATTCTTAGAAAGAAATGACATGATACCGCTTGAACAAAAAGGGTGCAAACGTGGCTGTTATGGTTGTAAAGACCAATTGCTGATTAACAAAATGATCCTGGAAAACTGCTACAGTACAAAGAAAAATCTTAGTACAGCCTGGATAGACTATCGAAAGGCATTCGATAGTGTGCCACATGACTGGATTTTAAAGACTTTAAATATATACAAGATATCACCCGTCATCATCAATTTCATCAAACAGTGCATGTCTATATGGAAAACAACCCTTTACCTCAATCATATAAATGGAACCTATAAGTCTGATGAAATAAACATCAAAAGAGGTATATTTCAAGGTGATTCTTTATCTCCCTTACTATTCTGCATATCATTAATAGCACTAACCAGTCAACTTAATAAGACAGAATGTGGTTATAAAATAGGCCAAAAGAAAATAAGCCATCTATTTTACATGGATGACTTGAAGTTATATGCTAAGAATGATAATGAGCTGGAAGGTCTTCTGCAAACTGTAAAATGCTTCAGCGAAGACATTGGAATGAAATTTAATTTGAATAAATGTGCTAAAGCTACAGTTTTACGTGGATCAATACAAGAAACATCCTCAATTAGCCTAGACCCTGCTGTAACAATAAAAGAATTGAAACCAGAAGAAGCTTATAAATACCTAGGTGTAAACGAGAGTGAAAACATTCACCATAAAAAAATGAAAGAAATAGTGCGTAAAGAGTACTATAGAAGGCTACGAATGATATTAAAAACTGAATTAAATTCACAGAACAGAGTTATGGCCATTAATAACCTTGCAATCCCAGTTGTCCAATATAGCTTTAACATCTTAAACTGGACTCTAAACGACATCAGGCGAATGGATGCTAAAACAAGAAAGCTTCTTTCTAAGCATAAGATGCATCATCCAAAGGCTGATGTAGACCGTCTATACATACCCCGTAAAGAAGGTGGAAGAGGTCTTATTCAGCTGGAATTGTCATACAAGACAACAACTATTGGCTTACTAACATACATAGAAACAACAAAGGATTGGATGATACAATTAGTAAGGCAACATGAAGAAAGAAAGAAAAAATATTCAATAATAAAAGAAGGCAGTAAATTCAAACAAGATTTACAGTTAGTAGATTCTGTAGAAAAGCAGAACGGAAACCAAGAGCCGGCTATTGCGGCAAAGAATATGAAAATGAAAGCCAAAGATAAAGCTCTTGAACAGATGAAACAACGCTGGCAAGACAAACCTCTGCATGGCCAATATCCAGTACGTGCCAATAAATCCAATGCTGACAAAATTAATACTCATCGATGGTTACGTGCATCTGGATTAAAGTCTGAAACTGAAGGCTTTATTCTTGCAGCACAAGACCAAAGTCTTTTCACGAGAAACTTTCAGGCAAATATTATGCATAATAATATGGATCCAAAATGCAGGTTTTGTGATAAACACCAAGAAACAATAGACCACCTAAACTCAGGCTGTTCTGTGCTTGCCCCAAATGAATATAAAAATCGCCACGATAGAGTTGGGCAATATTTACATTGGGCAATATGCAAACATTATGGAAAATCTGTAAACAAACACTGGTATGAACATCATCCAGCACCGCTTACAGAAATAGAAGATGTAGCCATTCTATGGGATTACACCATCTACACAGACAGAAAAATTGAAGCAAACAGGCCAGAAAGAGAAACCTTGTCTATTAATTGATATGGCTTGTCCAGCGGATTGTAACATAGCAATCAAGGAATTTGAAAAACTGTCAAAATATAAAGACCTGGAAATTGAAATAGAAAAAATGTGGAAATTGAAAACAAGAGTTGTGCCAGTGATAGTAGGTGCACTTGGAATGATAAAAAATGGAACAAAACAACACATTGAAAGAATCCCTGGAAACCCCAGCTTAAGAGATATACAAAAAATTGTCTTATTAAGTACAGCCCACACACTAAGGAAAACTTTATCTATATAATGCTGGAGATGATAGGGAAGATAGAAAAACATGATATGGAGCCATAACAACACGCCACTACCTGCCTTAGGTCTCCCCGCAGACTTGGTTGGTAGTGAGACCAAAGCAGAAATCGAAATATGATGAAAAATGACATAATAATAATAATAATAATAATAATAATAATAATAATAATAATAATAATAATAATAATAATTTTATTTTTGCTTATTAAGCATGGTTTGGCACAAGAATAAAAGCACGGCGTGCCCAATAATGATAGCACTCATAACTTAGTAGGGATCTGTGAGACTAGCATTCTAGCATTTACTCCAGGGTGAGTGGTCCAATATTGACATTTTAAGTTTATAATATTAATAACGTTTATTTTCTTCTTCTACACGGACGCATATATGGAATGTCAGTTCTCTCGCAGACGAGCTCGCAAACCATAGCGTCAGGTCCAACAGCCCAACTTCAATTAACTATGTTGTTTGTTTCAGGATTTTAACGGCAAACATAGTGCTTACCACCATAACATGAACTTCGCTTTGATCAATTTATAATTTCCGTTTAAGCAATATGTGTAATCCTTAAAATCCCTTTCTGGCCCTCAAATGGATCATAATGCATACACACGCGCAGACATATATACACTGATATGTGTGTGTGAAAGAGGGAGAAATGGAAATAAATTTTCTGATGCTTTCTGCTGTTGTTGTGTAATAATATTACTCACTCCTACTTGTAATTTTGATGTGAGCACTGGGCATTCCCGCGTGCACCAAAAGACGTTCCTCGTCTGACATGGCTAATCGTTTCCGCGGTGGACTCTCTTCAACAGCGGCCCGCGATGCGGCTTCCATTTTTCGTGTGGCTTCCTCCATCGCCCGGGAAGCAGCTTCCATGGCTAGTGCATCGCGCTCCGACAGACTGCGTGACTGGATCGGCGTCGACGGTAAACTGTCGTCATCTAAAATTAAAAGAATATAAAATAAGTTTTTAAAAATAATTTTACAAAAAAAATTACGTTTTTTATTATATCAAACAACGATTATTTCTTTATTTTAAAGTTATTTTCTAAAATGTCTAGGTTAAATGTTAACCTGAATTGTACAAAACTAACATTTAGGAAAATGTTGTAATTGACATGAAATAAAAACAGTATTATTGTTATAACAAGCAGATATTGTAAAGTTAATGATGGAAAAGAATGAAAATTATTTTCTTTTTTCAAGATGAAAAATGAAGAATGTGTCACCCGAATACATCCTTCAATATAAGAGAAAAAAAGTTTTCATAGAAATTGAAACGAAGACAGATTTTGATTAGAAAGAAATATTATCTCTTAGACAAAAAGCATCGCTTCAACTTTAAAATCTCTTTGCCACTTTGGTAATTATCAGGCAAACGGGGCTTGAAGATTGTGCTCATGCATGTAAGAAACACGTTCACCACTCGGTGTTGACCAACCTATGCACTTTTATTTACACACGTTCTATTTCCCATAACTGTATCGTATATGAAAACTATATCTTTATAACGCATATAAAATATATGTATATATGTATGAGTGAGGGTGTATGACTAGACAAGATCAAATTATGTCACAAAAATTTTATACACACACACACACACACACACACACACACACACACACACACAAAACGTGCGATGTTGGCATTTTATATTTTTAATTTCGTGCATGCTTGTTGTTTGTTTTTGGTTTTGTCAACTGCACATTATAGTAGGGTCGGTTTGGCACTGTCTGTGGAAAAAAGAGCACCAAGACGCATTTTACTACGCCAGAAATTTGGAAACAGTGTGTTTTACTGCTTAGCATTCGTGCCGGAAGCTCTAATACGAAGATTTCAGAGTGTTTGGGTGCCAATCTGAGGACAGTGCAGAAGATTCGGAAATGATGATTACAAAGGTGTTTAGATTGATCGCTAGTGATAGAGTCGTTATGCCGCAATTCATCTTCCCACAGTGCCTCAGACTCATCATGGAGGCCTACATCAAGTACTTTGTAGAATTAGTGCTGAATTGGGTCAAGAAGAGTACTATGTCTAGAAACATGACTCTGCGCTATGCTACATAAGCAGGCTGGAGAAGGCAGTCATAGATGTCAGAAATTTCTGCGGCCACATCATCATTTACATCTGGCCCATCTAACTCCCTTTGATTATTATATGTGGGGCTTAGTTGAGCGAAAGACCAACAAGACTCCTTTTACCACCAGATGAACTGGAGGCAAAGGTTATGGCAGCATTCATCAACTTAAAACTCCCTTTGATTATTATATGTGGGGCTTAGTTGAGCGAAAGACCAACAAGACTCCTTTTACCACCAGATGAACTGGAGGCAAAGGTTATGGCAGCATTCACCAACTTAAAACAAAAAAAAATAGGCCAGAATTGCAAGAGATTTAGAAGTCATTTTGAGACCATTTTTGAAGCCAATTGTGATTTATTGAATAAATTTACTCTTTAGTATTTTAGACATTTTTATGTAATTCTGGTAACTATAGCCAATAAAAGATGTCAGTGTTATTTTCATTTTTGCGTAACTTAAACAATTCATCTATTGCACCTTGCATTTATAATTATCTTTCATCCCTTCTTCACAAGGAATCATTAATATATATGTTTATAAAGTAATAATGCTTTATAATATTTGAGATAGAACGTTTGTAGTTGTCGACAGTGCGAATATAGAAATCAACATTGCATGGTAAATGTCAGGTTCTCATCGCAAGATACCTTCAGACCAGATAGATAGATAGATAGATAGATAGATAGATAGATAGATAGATAGATAGATAGATTTTTTAAGGTTGTAGTTGACAGGAAGACAAGAATCTGGAAGAGATTTCCACTGGCGAAAATAAAGAGAGAAAAAAGCTCTTAGATAAGAAATTAAGGTTATCCTTAGCAATTTTAACTGTACAATGATGAGATCTAACTGCCTATCAAGTATTATTCTTAAATTTATAAAGTCAAAGTACTAATTACCGCGAAAATATTTTTGAAAACGACACAAGAAAGCTACGTTGCTGCAATGGAAAAGTGATTGTACCCGAGACGTATATAACATTACATATTTTTCTTTGGATTTTTTTCAGGAATCTCTAAATACATAGCAAAAGCACAAGATTAGATGTGGTACCAATATTCAATGCACGAACAAATGAGAAGTTTATAAATGTATAAAAGATTGAGTCAGGTCTAAGACAACACAGTGAAGCAACTTTCTCATGAACAGACTTCACAATTTATTCGAAATACTCTTCATATCAGTGGAAAAAGGTAGACCGAGAAAGTACAATGAGTCACTGGAAGTAATCATCAGTCATGATGATGGAAGTCTAAATAGTTTCTGTGACATGAGTAAGAGAGTATAGCTTCATTTCAGAGTCAAATTCGCAATGCTATATATATATATATATATATATATATATGTGTGTGTGTGTGTGTGTGTGTGTGTGTGTGTGTGTGTACATGCATGCATGTATCTATTTATTTATCTATGCACTCATACATAAACTGTGTCAAATGAGTTAGAATATAATTTTAGTAGCGATAAAGTTATAATCAAATATTCAGACTCTCAATGTGAATCACGAATCTTTTAATGATGCAGATTTTAGTCAGATTTTAAAAGTATTTGTCTGATGAGGTTACATCGTCGACAAAATTGTCATATTAATTTTTCCATTCCGTCGACTTCTTTAGTAACTCCCCATATATATATATATATATATATATATATATATATATTTTAATCATATCACCCCGAGCAAGGCGGTAACGCCACTGATTCGCAGGGGCTACGTAAGAGTGAAAAAACTGGAAAAGAGAAAGCTGGAAACCACATCCTAAACAGGGAACAAGGGATGAGCCTCTTCACCTGTTCAATAGACGTGAGTGGAGTGTGAACCGGGCGATAGTTTAGTCTCTCTACTCCAATTGAAAAAAAAAAAGAAAAAACAAAAGAGTGAAAAGATTGGAAAAGTGAAAGCCGGAAACCACATCCTAAGCAGGGAACAAGGGATGAGCTTCTTCACCTGTTCAATAGAGGTGGGTGGAGCAAGTACGTATATTTAAAATTTATAATATAAATATGTTATAACATCAATACAAAGTAGCTATTTTGCTTCGACACTTCTTCTGCCTTCTCAAGTGAGGGGCAATCAGCACCATCCCTTGAAAAACACGAGAATTGTCGAAACAAAATAACTACTTTGTAGTTATGTTATAACAAACTTATGTTATAAATTCTAAATAAACATTATTCACTCTACTTTGTATTGGGCACTTTTTTAAGAACAGTGTTTTTTTGGCTACGGAATTTTATTGCAAACCTACCAAACCTACACACACACACACACATCTGAGGATAAAACCGGTTGATAAAGGAAAATGTTCCTTTTGTCTTTACACACACACACACACACACACACACACACACACACACACACACACACACACACGAGCGAGTGTGTAGCTTTATCAACCGGTTTTATCCTCAGATAGCACAAATATTTATCATTATAAAGTCCATCAAAGAACAAAACAAATTGATAAAGATATATTGCATTTGTTTGTATTAGGATACGAAATCAGGGCAGATATGGATTCTTTGGATAATCAGGAAAATGTGTTTAAAAACTGTATTTCAGACTTTGACTATGAGTTCTTCGTAGTCGAGCGGTCTAAGACACATAAGATCAGTTGACAGTTTTTCTTAGGAGAGGCAAGTTCGAATCCTGCCAGAGGACGCATATTGTCTTTACAAGATTCCTTGATTGTTCAGGCCAGTAAATATAAATATATGCATTGCTTAATTATTTAAAAAAAAAAAAAAAGAGTATTTACTTAAATAAGAGTATCCATTAAAATAATATTTAGGTAAAAAAAATTAAAATACGACAGAAAATATCCATTTCGTAACGGATTTCGTAATATTTCATACACATATATATATATATATATATATATATATATATATATATATATATATATATATATATTAGTCATCCACATACAAGCCTGTTTTGAGGTATCACAGCTCATCAGTGTATTTAGGCATTCACTAGCATATATATATATATATATAAATATATATATATATATATATATATATATAGTAATCCTCAGACAGATCTGTTTCGCTGTATCACAGCTCATCAGTACGGTTAGACAGCCGATTGCTTTTTACCCAGGATTGAAACCCGACCAAATTGGCGTCAGTCGGCGATTTTACCTCTGAGCTACGGGCGCTCAGTAGAAGGAGGCAGAACTTTTTACATTATACACGCCCAATAGCTAAGAATTAGAACATTCATTGCTGAATGAACGATGCGTAGATGCTAGAGTAGCTACTGTTTTTCAAAGTCTACCATTCCTCCAGAGTGCTCAATTAGAGTGTGAGAGAGTAAATATAAATTATAACATAAATATGTTTTAATATTACAACAGAAGTATTTCTTATACAAATAAGCGTAGGAATGCGAGCACATATAAAAAAAAAGTGCATAAACGAGAATATATATATATATATATATATATATATATATATATATATATATATATATATAATATTCCGTATCCCAAAAAACACTATTCTTAAAAAAGGGTAGGGTAGCCTAGATCTATAAGTACCAACAGCCAGGAAAGAATAACACTCAAAATCGATAACCCCTAAAACACGCAATCACCAAGTACTAGCCCAACAACCGGTGCCACAACAAAGACGTGCCGAGACCCCTTTAAACGATGCATACCAGAACAAGGTCCATCGAAAATCGACAATCGACAATCGATGCTGGGCAGAACACCCAACAACCATACAACCTGCCGATCGGCAAACATCAGCACGATAACACATGGCGAACGAGACATCCAGCAAGGATTAACCAGAACGTCCAACCCGAATAAAACCAACCACCAAAAAAGGCAGTTAAAAGTTTATACATAAATTCTCAATATTACAATCCGGATTTTAATGTAAATACTGAAATATGTTTTCAATGAACAGTGAGTTCATTTCTCTGGTTTAACAATTTAACCTTGTCCTTAAATTTGATAATTTCTAACTTTTCGTTAAGACAGAGGTAGCAAGGTGTACGGAGGGAATTACAAGTTTGGGCTTTTGTAAGGATTTTCCATTTAACAGTGGGTGTTTTGCTTTTTCTTTCAAAAACCAAGCGTACTTGGATAAAGAAGTGCTGTATTTGTAAGAACTATTGTTGAAAGATAAAGTGTGTTGATACCAGCTAGTTTTGAACGGATTTTTAGTAGAACCGATATAAACATTTTTAGTCTTAGAACTTTCAATCGTGGACACGTTACAAAGATAAACTATGGAGCCAATTATTATGCAATGGGCATTCTTTAGGATTTCTACAATTACATCCACTGGTATTAGTTCTTTTGTCCTTGATATGATCTATTTGAGCATTGTAATTTAACGTGTTTTTGTATCTTTATACTTGTTGAGGACTTTGTTATTATGTTTTTTAATTATTTTTTCTAAATTATCCGTGCAACAATAGCTTAACTTCAGTTCATTATTATTGAATATTTTGCAAATAGGATTAGTTTCGGGAAAAGTGTTTGCCAATCAGATTCAAGAATCTTTGTCCCAGTTTAGTTTTAACCATCATATTGTAGGGAGGGGCAAACGAGACGATTTCCCTAGATCTTTTCTTCTTGTCATCATTGTTCGTAGAGTTTCTGAATTTACTATCAGTAGCCCTATAACCGCAGTTCCTAAGGGGAGAATGATAAAATTTGTTATTTGATTAAAAATTACTTTGCTAGATGAGTTGTTGCTGACCCTAGATTCAATAGAAGATGGTATATGTTTAATGATTGATGAGAGATGGTTAGAATTAGGATTTAAGTAAATTGGGTTAGAGTTAGCCTTCACATAAGTTTGGAAAGAGTTATTTTTAAGGTCTAGAGTAACAGCTGAAAAATTTCCTGCTTAATGTTGGTGGCTACTTCTACACTAAGGCCTAAACTTTTTAATACCCTATGTATTATCTACGGTCTACTCTAATTCTAGTAGAACCTTTAACAATAAGTAAACCATTGTCTCTTATGTGTGCGTTCATATCTTCTCCTAATTTAATAACTGAATAAATTTATAATAATCTAAATCTAATGTTTTGTTAAAATTAGAATTTAAAATTCGCAAAAGTAGTTACTTTTGTAGTGATATTCTAACATATTTAAGTTATAATTTTTAAATAAATATTTGTACATTGCATTGAGCACTTTTTAAGAGGAATGTTTCTTTGGATACGGAATATCATTCAAGTCATATCTACCCTATATATATATTTTATTTCAGATACTTTAATCCAAGCGGAAAAAGCAGGAAGGTAAATTCCAAAAACCCGATTCTAATTAATATTAAAAATTTTATTTTAATATTAAAAAATGATACAGGAAGAGAGCTCCATGTAATAAAATATTACATAGCAAATATAAATTAAAATAGGAGTAATTCAATGATGTTAGATGATCCTTTCGATATGAAAATCCCCACGGGGGATAACATATCACCTCAGCAACAGAAAAATCCTCTCAGAAACTGGAGAAAAATCAGTTTAATTTTCTTTTTTAAATAGATTTCCAAAGAAATTAAAAAAAGAAAAAGAAAAAAAAAGATAAAACAAAATAAAATAAAATAAACAAGAAAAGAAAAAATTGACATCGTCTGGGTTCGCAAAAAAGGAAAGAGAATTGTAACTTAAAAAGAACGGACGGCGTATTGAATTGATGTAAGGTTAAGCAAAATGGAAAAAGGTGGGAGATAAGAGAGATAAAGGAAGGGAGGGAAAAAAAGAAAAGAAAAGAAAAAAAATTATATATTACAGACGCTGGACATATTCAAAAACCTAACTTCCCAAAAACGTTGAAGTATTAGAAAAAGGACTTTACTTAAAAAGGTATAATTATTTTTAATAGGAATAAAAAGTATAGGATTTAAAATATTTTTTTTTAAAATTAGGTCATTTGATTTAAACTAAATAAAGACACCGCTAGGTCTTTTTCAAACGAGTTTAAAAATTTGCATACCGGTGGAGTTCTTAGAGTTTTTAGATCAAAGCAGTCTGTAGAATCAGGAGAAGAATCCGTTGAACGCAGGAAAAAGTAGGCTTTCCATCGAAGCCTCCCCACAAAATTTTCAATTTTTTCCGTAAGATGAAAGAGAAAGGAATTCAGATTAGGATAAGGAATATTCTTCAAAGAATACTCCGGGGTAAATTTCTCCATAGGAAAGGTGGTGTTGTTTTGGTAGAAAAAATCCGGGAATAAACCAAAAGAGCTCAAGACCTTTTTAATTTGATCCCCAAAATCAAGTTCCGGGGAACTTCTAATGAATTCCAGGATTTATTAAAGTCGAACATTAATACATTAAAGAATTCTAAAGACCTATGGATAAAATCGGACAAATCTAATAACATTTACAAGTGTAATACTTCCAATTATCTAAATATCCTTAAAAATAGTATAACTAGTCATTACAAAATAGACAGTGGAAACCTAATTTTATCGGAAATTAACTCTGATATGGCTAAATTTGCAAATGAATTAAATATTAGTGATAGAATTGGTAAAATTTCTACCAAAGAAGCTTATGATTTATTTAAGGACCACAAACCAAACTTCCAAAATAAATTACAAACTAGACTAATTAATCCCACTAAAAGTGAATTAGGCATAATTTCTAGGGAAGTTCTGAATAACCTAATAGAGAAGTTACAATCTAATTTACAACCGAATCTTTGGAAGAGTTCCTTAGATACCATAAAATGGTTTGATAATATCAATGACAAATCTAAATCCACTTTCCTTAAATTTGATATTGTGGATTTCTATTCCTCTATATCAAAAAAACTTCTTGTGGATTGTTTAGACTTTGCGAGAAGTTATGTTAATATTTTGGATAGGGACTATAGGATTATACTGGGAGCTAGAAAATCCATTCTCACCTTTGATAATTCTACTTAGACAAAAGGGTCTAAAGATAGTTTTGATGTCCCTATTGGAGCCTATGATTCTGCCCAGGTAGCAGATCTAATAGGTATTTATATTTTAGATATTTTAAGTAGATTTTTAGACCCTAAACTAATAGGCCTATATCTGATATGTATTCCCAATTCCAATGGGCCTTACACTAATAGAATACATAAGAAAATTATCAGAGCCCTAAATTTTCTAGGTTTTAAGGTTGAGGTTACTTCCAATCTCAAAATTGTAAACTATCTAGATATCACCCTTAACTTAAATGATGGTTCCTACCAACCCTTTCTCAAAGAAAATAGTTCTCCAACCTATATAAATAGTTTATCCAACCACCCCAGAAATATTATTAGTCAAATACACAAGATAGTAAATAATAGGGTTAAACAATTATCATCCAATATAAAAATTTTCAACGCAAGTAAAGAAATTTACGATAAGGCCCTTCGGAAAAGCGGTTTTATTAACAAGTTAACGTATAATAAGCCATAATCATCAAAAACTAAAAACACCCGAAAATGTAGAAAAAGGAAGATAATTTGGTTTAACCCTCTTTATTGTAAACTAACTAATATAAATATTGGTAAGTATTTTCTCAGATTAATCGATAAACATTTTAATAATAATAATAATAATAATAATAATAATAATAATAATAATAATAATAATAATAATCCCTTAAATAAAATTTTTAATAAATTCACCCTAAAAATCAGTTACTCTTGCACCTCAAATATAGATGATATGATTAATTCCCATAATAGGCATACTTTAAAGAACTTAAATAATACCGATGTTAAATCTGGAATTGTTGATAAATGTAATTGTAATTCTGTGGATACCTGCCCGGTGCAGGGCAAATGTAAATCCACCCAAGTAATTTATGAAGCCCGTATTTCTCCATCTAACAACAAAGACAATTACCGGACTTATATTAGTATGTCCGCGGGCCCTTTCAAACAGAGACTTTACAACCACAGGTACTCGTTTTCGAACCCTAACCAAAGATTCCGGACGGCACTATCACGTAGATTCTGGAAAATGAAAGAGGAAGGGCAGGACCCTATAATCAGCTGGAAATTAATAGGCTCAGCCTGCACCCCTAAAAATGTTCGTGATAGGTGCCGTCTATGTTTATTGGAGAAGATTCTGATCTTGAAGTATCCTCATCAGGACTTACTTTGAATCATAGAAAGGAATTCATTAATAAGTGCCGTCATAGGGCGGATTTTAAATTATAAATTTTTAATTTTTAAATTTTAATTTTTAAATTTAAAATTTTTAAATTTTTAAATTTTAAATTTTAAATTTTTAAATTTTTAAATTTTAAATTTTTAAATTTTTAATGTTTAATTTTCTTTTTATAATTTTTATGTATATGTGTATGTTTGTGTGTGTATCGGCATATTTGTATATATGTATGTATATATGTATATATGTATATATGTATGTGTGTATATATGTATTTATGTGTGTAAAAAAATTTTTTAGCTTTTTAAATGTTCTTTTTATAATATTCATTAAATTTTTATATTTTATATGTATGTGTGTGTGTGCATATGTATAATGTACATATATGTGTGTGTGTGAATGTATATGTATACATGTGTGTGTGTACATATATATTGTGTGTGTAGATTTTTTATATATGTGTGTGTACATATATATGTGTGTATGCGTATGCATGTGTATATACGTATATAAGTGTGTATGGAATTGAATGTATGTGTATGTATGTATATATGTATTCATAATTGAAGAATTGTATGTGTGTGTGTATATGTATGTATGTATGTGTGTACTTCTATATGTATGTATAATTGTAAATTTTTTATTTGTCTTTATTTAGTTTAAATCAAATGACCTAATTTTTTTTTTAATTATTAAAATCCTATATCTTTTTATTCCCTTTAAAAATAATTATACCTTTTTAAGTAAAGGCCTTTTTCTAATACTTCAACGTTTTTGGGAAGTTAGGTTTTTGAATATGTCCAGCGTCTGTAATATATAAAAAAATTTTCTTTCTTTTCTTTTCTTTTCTTTTTTTCCCTCCCTTCCTTTATCTCTCTTATCTCCCACCTTTTTTCCGTTTTGCTTAACCTTACATCAATTCAATACGCCGTCCGTTCTTTTCAAGTTACAATTCTCTTTCCTTTTTTGCAAACCCAGACGATGTCAATTTTTTCTTTTCTTGTTTATTTGATTTTATTTTGTTTTATTTTTATCTTTTTCTTTTTTTAATTTCTTTGGAAATCTATTTAAAAAGGAAAATTAGACTGATTTTTCTCCAGTTTCTGAAAGGATTTTTCTGTTGCTGAGGTGATGTGTTATTCCCCGTGGGGATTTTCATATCGAAAGGATCATCCAACATCATTGAATTAATCCTATTTTAATTTATATATACATATATATATATATATATATATATATATATATATATATATATATATATATATATATATATATATATGCAAGTGGATGCATTTATCACATCTCATCATTGTGGCTAGGCATCTACTTGCATATATATATATCACACTGGTGAGCTGTGAAACTGTGAAACAGGCTTATATGTGGATGACTAATATATATGCGATTAGGATTGAGCTCTCTAGAGAGAAAAAGCAGAAGTACTGGATGCAGATGGAAAAAAACATACTTGATGTGTACTGAAGGAAATTTTTAAAGTCGCTGATATAATCACAGATCAACATTCACACTAGTAAGCCCTGAAAATTGTACGAAACTGGCTAACCACGTGTGGAAAATGAAAGAAAAAACGGCTTTATATAACACAAAACATATTAAAAATAGCCAGACATTACAACGGTTGTGGTGTCTGCAGATTGTGCCAAGAAGAAAAGTTAACCATATTAAATCTAGAGAGAAAAAGGTTACTAAATAAAAGATCCGAAGTAATTTTCGGATGTAAACACATCAGAAAATATATTTTAGGATCATACAAATCCAGATGAAAGAGTTTACAACTTTTGAATCGTACTTCATTATTTTGAAATCTCAGTTATTTTAAACTTCCAGTCGTGCGTTCTGAAATTTCCTGTTATACTTTAAAAAAAAAAGATGTTAGAGAATCAGTTGATATAAAACGTCTTAAGATACCATAAGTTTGAAACCAAGGTTGCCTAATCAACTGACTTCCATATATATATATATATATATATATATATATATATATCGCTAGATAGATACATGTAGTTTAACATGTATCTATCCGTTTGTTTCAAATTTATTGTTTTATATTTTGATATTATACAAAAATATCTGATGTTGTAAGAAAATCAATAAATCCTCAGATTAATTTTCGCTTATTTTCTAAAGTAAAACAACCAAAAGAACTCAAAATCCGAAAAACTTAAAGCGCACAATAAAAACATAGATTGGACTTAAAATGGAACAAAAAGTAAATTCAATTCCAAACTAAATCGAATATATTCAACTATCGTGTCCCCCTTACTTGCATTATGTATGATGCATACAGAATTAAATATGCTTTGTCAGAAAAGGAAGAAAATGAAATTACGAATTTAAAGCGTGAAATACAAGTGAAATAAAATATCTTCTTTTTTTTCATTTAATAAAAATGTATTTAAATATTTATTATCGACGTTTCATGCAAAAACAATATTTATGAGGAGTAAATTGCCTCTGCAAAGAAAGGGGAATATTTTGTTACAAAATAAGCTAATAAAAATAATTTAGAGCATCTTTTAATAAACTCTTTACTTATTCATATTGCACTTTTATCTGATAACCATCATCGGGCGTCGATGCATATACATTCATAATAATATATGTTTATATGAATCCTTTCGAATATGTGTGTATTATTATGTATATGTAATCTGTATATATTCGTATTTGTGTGTACGTACTTTTGTCTGCGTGTTTGTGTTCACTTTTATGAACTTTCGCTTTTATGTACATACGCGAAGAAAGTATACTATTGATTGTATATGTAGCTATAAAATTCATATTAAAGCAGAAATAGACACACAAACATACGCACACAAAACTTCATCAGAGTACGTTAATAAGAAAAAGCCTATTGATACCTGTATGCATTGGCGTCAGATAGTGCTTATTGTAATATACAGATATGTATAGTTAATTCACTCGCAATGATTTAGAGACATTTTATATAAATCTTACCTACTCATACGCATCCATACGTATAGAGAGAGCGAGAGAGAAGGCGGAGATAGAGATAGGTAAAGAGGGGGAGAGGAGAAATTATTCTTTCTTGTAATGACAATTGTGTATCGTGCTTAATTCAAGTTAGCTTATGTCATTTTATTTAGTAAAATAAAATATATATTTTGCATGTTCCTAAAGTATAATGTTTTTTTCTGATCTTATAAGCATTATCAGAAGTGTTTTTTACACAAAATCATTTGACTCTTATATTGTCAGAGAAGGAATGAATGTGTCGACTGTATGTAAAAGATACTTTTCTATTCATGGAAATAAAGGAAGCAAATAACACTAGCTCTCGAGATTTTTGCGATAACAAAATGGTCCTGAGTAAATGCTAATATTGTAGAGTTGGATAGCAGTCCTTCTTTAACGAATGTTCCTTTAAATATTACAAAGAAATAACTTGTGTGATTTTATATAATTTTTCTTCTACCCTTACAAGTTTCCTTTCTTGAGGCCTGAATGTGTAGAGAAAGTGCCCATAACGTTCGTTTTCCAGTGCACATTCGGATATTACTTCAGTCGTTTTGCAGTGGTAACGATCATTAATGACATATTTTTGTTTCCTATAATATGTTGTTAGGTACAGTGTGTTGTGTGAGAACCATTCTTCGCGTGTGGTTCTCATATAGCACATTATAGAAAACAGAAAAATATATTATTAATGCTCTTACCATGGAAAAATATCCATCGTCTTGAAAATGGTTTAAGTATTAACCGAAAATGCCTAGGGAAAACCTACACTATGCACAATTTCCCCACAAGAAAAGAGAAACCTTATAAGGACACACAAAAAAAAAACTCACTGGATATTCCTTTTCTGTGTTATATTTAATGGGACACGCGTGTACACACACACACGCACACACACACACACACACACACACACACACACACATATATATATATATATATATATACATATATACATATATATATATATATATATATATATATGCGTGTGTGTGTGTGTGTCTATACACTAATATGAGCTAAAAGTCTTACGGAAAATAACTGATATATGTATAATAAGAATCAGTTGCTTTGGAACGTGTCTTTTATCCAGCGAAGGACGAATATCGAGGAGACAGCCATGGTCTTCTCGAATCGAAATCCTGTTATAAATGAATCGTTATTGATATGCGTTTCTTTTATGTACACCAAATGCTTGAAAAGATATTACATATGAGAAAGAAGATACAGAAAAAATCTTGGAAAGATGGAAATCAAGAGAAACCGAAAGCGAATCTGAAAAAAGGCATCGTGAGATATGTAAGAAAAAGGATAAGGAAAAGAAAAAAGACGTGGAAGGAAAACTCGGGAAAGAAAGAAAATAAGAAAGAAGTGTTGACGTTGGCGTCGATGACAATATGAAATATTGCCTATTTCTAATTTAATGGCCGTTCGCCAGAGAAAGGCGATCAAAATACAATAATGAGATTCGCAGACATTTAAAACATCATTTCTCATCGGAGCTTATGTGATGGATAGGTTCCATTCCAACATCTTCCGCTTTTTCCCCTCTCAATTCCCCCGCTCTCTCTCTCTCTCTCTCTCTCTCTCTCTCTTTCCAACTCTTTTTTTTATTGTCTCTTACATTTGACCCTTTGTCTTTTTGCCTTTCGTTCTCTATTTTTTCTTCTAGCTCTCTTATTTTCATTATTGGCTTTCTTTCTAGCTTTGTTTTTCTTTTCTCTTCACTGTCTTTTCTGTTTCTTTTTCTAATTATCTCTTTATCTGTTTCCTCTTTTCATTTTTATTTCTTTCTACTTACGTTTTATTCTTTTCACTTTACAATCTCTCTTCAATATTTCATTTAATTTCAACTTCTTAATTTTCGGGTTTTGCTTTAGATTCTCTTCTCTTTTTGATTTTACTTATTTTTGTTTCCTCTTTCTTGATGGATTTCTAAATTCATTCTTTCTTTCTCTCTCTATTTCACTTCATCTCATTTCTTATCTCTCTTTCTATCTCTCTCTCTCTCTCTCTCTCTCTCTCTCTCTCTTTCTTTTCATTGTATTTTCTTTCTTTTCTATTTTTTTCACTCTTTTTCTTTCTCCCGGAGTTTTATGTTCTCGAACATTTTATTTAATTATTTTTTTTTTCAATTAGCGATTTTTTCATTTTATTCATTACCCAATTTTTGCAATTTTTATTCACTGACATTTCAAAGATGGATCATTTCATTTTAGATTTATTTTTCTTTGCTAACTTCTATTATTACATTTTAAAAAATCTGTTGTGTATTTAAGTTTATCATTATGCACACACATACACACACACACACATAAATACATGTGTATATATATGTATGTATGGATATTAATGTGAGTGGGAGTAATGGTAAAAAACGAGAAAGAACGAAAATTTTCTCCCAATACCCAAACAAGCTAGTCAAAAATATTTCACTATTACAGTACTTCGGATGTAGCCCCAATTTTTGCACCTGACAATTTCTTAAAGAAGGAACCAAATTGCGTTCAGCCATGTTATTGTAATTATTGCTTGGAAATATTCGTCGAATATGTTAAAGTTCATGCGGTGAAGCATTATTTCTTTAACGGATTTGGTAATAATTAATTTAAAATAAACGATTTTTCTACTAACCAAATCAATTTAAAATATCTGCAAATTTATATGTTTCTTATTCACGAGAAATGAAATAAAATGTTAGATTAGTTTCAGCATTTTTACACATTTATTATAAACTTACTAATTGGACTCCTGTCTTATAAGATTAATTAGGAAGTTGCTCTTGTTTATTGTAGTCAATTATATGGACTCTGGTTATTGGTTTTAATAATGATAATGATAATAATAAGATTCGTAAAAGTCATAAAATAGATTTGAAATTAGAATGTTGACTTTTTATAACACTGAAACAGAAAATGAAAATAGAACTGATAAAAAGAGAAATTTTCTTAATAATTACAACGACTTCTTTTATTTACTTTTGGTAAATAAATCGGATTTAATGAAATAATAGTAATGAGATTCGGTTTTCAGAAGAAAAGGAAAAGTAACTACACCGTGTGAATTTCAAAATTGATTTCCTTACAGTGAAATTGTATTTTTTGAAATTACATTAATATATATACATTAGCAGCTGTTTAAAGATTTGTAAACAAACTGTGTAATGCGAAAAGCTTATAAAATATGCCATATATTATTATGCAACGCGAATTCTGTTCATCATATTGCATATAACTATTTATAACATTAAAGTTACTGATTATTATTTTTAACTTACCATCGTTCATAACAAAGTTGACAGATGGGAACCTAACATACAAAGCAGTAAAAAGAAAAGAGAACACAAAAAAAATTTCTAAACAATGGCAAGATAAAAAAAGAAAAGAAAAGAAAAAACTGACTTTAAAAACAATCCAAGAGATTTGAGATAAATTCTGTGTGGGTGAGTGTGCGTGTAGGGGGGGTTCTATATTTCTTCTTAATGTAGGAAATCATAAATTTGAAGCTTCCTTTTATTCAATATCTATAAACTGTGCATTGGCATGATTATTCTTTAAAAAGTAATGAAAAGTTATTTGCTGCCTTTCTCTACACTGATTTTCAACCAAGTCTAGAGAATTTTTATATTTAAGCCATATCTTGAAGGAGAAGATATTGGTCTATGCCTTTTCTAAGAACATCAGTGCCAAGTAAACACAGATACTGCCTAAGGTGGACTTTGAATCTGGTTCATCGATCCCATCTTCAAAGCGTAACGTGTTAAATCATCATCAGTGGTTCCCGAGAAAATGCAAATAAGCAAGAAAACTGGATTGGTTATCAAGAAAAATATTTACGAACAGTGGTTTTGCAAAAGTAAAGGACAGATGCAAAATATCAAAAGCAGTGGATAAAGTAAACTTAAGTAAACATAATAATTGATTTATCAACAATAATTTTTCTTGATGATTGTAGAGCTACATTGGATGGACCTGACAGCTGGGATAGATGTTTGATTGTTCATGAAAATGGTCCCAGAATGCAACATAGAATGCATGGATTAATGTTTGGGCTTAAAATTTTACTTTGTGCAAAAGTAAAATTTTACCTCTTTTCAACTGCTAACAATTATTCTAAGTTGTATTTGATTAGTCACGATCACAAGTTCCGCAACTCATTAGTAGAGACACCGCACGTACCATCAGTGGTGTGTTTTGTATAATATAGCCTGATGGAGTACAGCCAGCTGGCTTGGTCTGAGTTTTCTTTCTCCCAAACTGGTTGCTAATTAAGGCTATAAGGGTCCAGTCTATGCTGCTATTTACTCATAATTTGGAGAAGAGATCAATTCATACTTTCCCCAAGGGTACTTTCGTGTAAGTGAATCTAACAAATTCAAGTGAAATTCGAACTCTGTTCTCTGATTTTTCGTTCCGAGCCGCTATCATGGGTGTTATATTTACAGTGTTTCGTTCTTTCTACCTTCCGAATGTCTTCAGGTATCTGTCACACTCAGTAACTTCGGAATTTTGAACCTGACGCATTTTTAGTCTACTAGAGTAGAATATTCTCAATGCTCTTTTCATATTTAGAAGTAATGTTTAATCAGCATCTTCTTCTCCTTCTTCTTCTTCTTCTTCTTCTTCTTCTTCTTCTTCTTCTTCTTCTTCTTCTTCAGAACCTTAGTAGTCATGTTATTCCACATTTTCCTATCCTTTGTAGCTCTTAATAAATTCTTGTTATCACTCGTAAACCTTCATCCGCCATTCTTTTACTCAATATTGCTAGATAGGTTATGCATTGATTTCCTCTGTCGCCCTTCGATCTGTCCTATGAGTATCAATATATAAATAATTAATAAATATATTTACTGATTTTTAACGTACATTTTTAATTTTACAGTGTACCAGACAGAAGTGCAGTTAAATATTATTGTGATATATTTCATCTAACATTTAACATCATCACAGAATTTCCCATGTTTTGAAATCACTTTTTAGTATAGCTCCATCTTCAAGCGATCATTTTTTGGATAGCTAACGAATTTTTTTCCAAAAGTGAGACGTTTTAGAAACCTTTCACTTTTGGGAAAAAAATTCCGTTTGTCATCCTAATAATGATCGTTTGATTCAGAAACAAGAGAAATTTTGTGTCGTGCAAATGTTAAATTAATTATATTTCAATATATATATATATATATATATATATATATATATATATATGTGTGTGTGTGTGTGTGTGTGTGTGTGTGTGTGTGTGTGTGTGTGTGTGTGTGTGTGTGTGTGTGTATTGATCAGTATATACCAGACAGACCATGCTTGGCCCTTGTCTCATCACAAACATTCATATAAAAAGCAAGCTAAATATTTGTTGATTTAATGATCTTTTTCTTAAATTTTATGACCTATATGTTGTATTTTTCTTTTATTTAATGTTATTAATAAATATTAAGATAATAATTTTTAGCGAAAATGAAAATAAAATGTCATATATTATCAATAGCATTGTTGAATTTTAACATTGTTCAAATATATTGGAAAATTCCTCAATTTCACACTGTTTCCCTGTGCCTTTTCTATAGATACATTTTTGGTAATTGTCCGCATGAGTTATGGTACCTAGACTTTATGAATTTAAGCGCAGTTCTAGATTAATAAAAAGATCCCATCAGTTTACGGTTTAATTGCTTCGATACAACCGTAACTTCTGTGCTGATAGTTTCTTTTCCCGCAAATCTCCCTTGAAAAACTCTCGTCCGTCTTCTTGCTTTCCAGAAAATTTTGATCTTTAAAAATTTAAATTGATTATCAATCGAGCTATTGTTCTCGCTCCTCAAAACGGCATCTGTTTTCTAATTCTCTCACACCAAGTAACCCCTTGTGCCTTAGTGGTTTTACTGCCTTACTATTAGTGAATTCGAATAATATATATATATATATATATATATATATATATATATATATATATATAAAGAATATCCATTAACTTACGGATATCCGATAATTTCTTATGTATTATGATATAATATTAATGAAATAGATATTAATTTTTTTAGAAATTAAGACTTTATGAAAAATTGAGAAAAAAAATGAAAAATGCATACGAAATAATATATCTGCAATCGTACTCAAGTTTCCCTTTAAGTCATAAAATGTTTTCTTTCTTTTTTTTTTTTTTTTAAAAAAAAATGCTGATATACGGAGAAAATTAAGACACTAAACTTGTAACAATAAAGGATACACCATACCGGAAAAAACAGTCTAAACCGTAGCTCAATAAAATGACATTTTTCCGTTAAGATTGAAAAAAGAACCCTGAATTCTCCAAAAATATAATTTATATTTTCAAATTTAAAAGTTGAACAACATTGGGATTAGTTAAATTAAATACACACATAATTTTTCTATCTTTTCCCATCCATATTTACTCCTTAATTAACAAGCGTATTGTTTTCTGCATTCAAATGTAAATCATTTTCACAACAATGAGTTAATATTGCATGATGACGGGGTAAAATCTCAAAACATAGAAGTTTCCGTGTTACAATGTAAATTAAATTAATTTTAAATAACAAAATTATATATATATATATATATATATATATATATATATATATAAGTGCAAGATTATATACAGATCAAATATGAATCGGAATCTGACAGAATGATGAAATACAGAACAAATAGGAAACGTATATCAATTCAACTCTTTTGACTTTTATTAAAGCTTCCTCGGAGATTGAGAGAAAAGAGACAGAAACTCTAGTATTTTGTTGTGGTCAGTTCTCATTGGTTATACACTTGTCACGGACAGTAAAATCGTAGATAATTCTATATGCATGTAAGTTTTTGAGGGTTCTTGTTTGTCTAAATGGGCCTCGGATGATAATGTGTTTTCATAATGGTGCATATGTTCTTGTCTAGTGTGAGTTCCAATATCTTCACATTTGTGCTGTTAGGCCATCGCAGCGGGCAGCTATTTCATTTTAATTTATGGCTGATCTTTTTAAGCCTGTATTCTTTTTATTAGATAAATATAAGTTAGATTCTTTAAGAATGGATTAAAAAAAGATGTCGACGTAATGTAATGATCCTACTATTAGGGATGACTAATTGGTTTTCTATTTAGTAGAAAGAGTGCTGGAAGGCAGGATCATGGATTTGGTGTAATTTTTCTTACAAATGTTATTGGTGATGTTTGTTTTCTCCTTTTTTTTTTTTTTGCTTTGTGGATTTTGTTTGCTCATTTTTATAGCATTGAGAATGAAATGATGTGGATAGTGTAAAAGTTAGAAAGTTTCCTCTGAAGCATAGATTTCCTGTGGTTTTATATAAATACTTTTGTAAATTAAAATTGTTTTGATAACATTTTCCTTGTGTTATCTAGACCTTATGAATTTAACTTATAGTTCCGGATTAACGGAAAGGCCACCTCATTTTACAATTGAAATGGCTAGAGATAACCGTAAGTTCTATGCTAACAGTTTCTTCAATGCTAACAATTTCGCATTTCTCTCTTGTGTTTTCCTTCTTTCAGTTTCTTGCTTCCCAATCAACACAGCTCCTCAAAATTTGAATGCAATTTCAATCTTTACCTTTTGTTCATCTTTGTTCTTTTATCGTTATCTCTTCTTAATAGCCTGTATTTTTCTCTCACACTCAGTAATCCCTTGCGTTACTTCATTGCCTTACTTGGGGGTGAAAGGAAATTATAAACTTCATTTTTGTGGATGCAATAATGATACCTTTAGGCATGTTCTTCGTACTTCCACCTTTTAATATTACTGAAGCAGGGATATTTATTGAAACAATCAGGTTCACAAAACATATGTTAAAATCATTCACGTCTTAATATGCATATTATTTTGTATCATTTTGCAGAAATAGAGATAGATATAATACCCGAATCCGGTTTGAGGCATATTCTCCTGGAACCCCACCATATATAATCAGCTGGTGCCACCCCTAGGGAGAAAAAAAGAGAGAGAGAGAGGAAAGGATAAAAACAAGATATTTCAAGATTTGGTTGTCTTGTAAAATAAATTGATATATTTATTATTTAGAAAATACAATGTGATAAAGAAAAAATTACTATATATAAATTAATACACCTGATTATGGAATTCATGCGAAAGCCTGTCTGGAAATGAAAATTTTAACATGAACATTACCATATTTTTATACTTATGTTTGACAAATAATAATTCTATTTTGCATATTTAAATATGTCTTCAGCATAACATTGAAATGGTATGACCAAAATTAAAACTAATTTTCACTATTTTTCTGTAGTTTTTAAGTTTTGTATATTCCATTAATCAATTTATAATTTATCATTAATAATAATAATATTTTAGAATATGTGCGTTGTGGTGCAGTGGATATCGGCTCGGAACGAGAAATCGGGGAGCCGAGTTCAAATTCCAGTTGAATTCATTGCATTTACTTACGCGCAAATACTCTTGGGAAAGGTATTAATCCGTCTCTTCCTTCCAGTTATGGGTTAAATAACAGGACAGATTGGGTTCTATAGCCTTGGCTGGCAACCAATCTACCGCAGAAAGCAATGGCAACCTATTACTGCGGATAATCTTCTACCCAGTCAGTCATGTCTCTTTCGAGACATGATCGCCCAAGCGTGTTTTACGTATGGCACTTAACTGACTGATCATACCATATCTCTGTGTGTGTGAATAATAAAAGACAAAGAGAAACTTATTTTATCAATGCGTTTCATCCAACGAGGAAACTTTATCAGGATAAATTATTACATTTCCATTAATAAAGTTTATCAGGGAACGAAACGCGTTAGTAAAAACGGTTTCCTTTTGTCTTTTATGTTGAGTTTAAAAATGTTTAATTCAAATCTTAATTTTTACACGCATATATATGTATATGCACATGAGATTTGTCCGTAAATATCCAACAATTTTGAATATAACGGGAATCGGCTGGACAGCTATAATGTGGTTGGCAACTGCGCATGCGTGAAGGTTTGTGAGGTTACCCAGTTGGCAATGGGATGATATTGTAAGATCTACGGCAACTATTCGAATGATTATGGTTTTTAAAAAAGGAAGGAAATAAATAAACAAACAAACAAAAACAAAAACAAAAACAAAAACAAAAACAAAACAAAAAACAACCCTTTTCTTCACTCGAAGCATTTCGGCTATTTTAACAGCTTAGTCAATTTTGGTTATCGCTCTCTATCGGATTGTACGATGACAACAGTCCTTGATTGTACGATGACAACAGTCCTTGATTGTACGATGACAACAGCCCTGTGTTTTCCAACTTACACTCGTTCGGGTTATAAATGTCCCGGTGTAGCTTAACCTGAACAACCAAAATGTAAATTATATTTAGCTTTGCTACCTTGTGTGCTACTGAGCACGTTTTCTATTTTGGTGTACTTATAGTGGTTTTCACTGCTAGTTCCCTCTACATACTCACGCAGAAAGAAAGAAAAATACTGGATTTTAAAATTAAATACATATAGGCTAGGGTTAAATAGGGACTTAGGTGTTTTGAATCTTTATAAATATTTCAATAGTTAAACGATTTTTAGATACACTTAAAAATTTTTCTTTAAGACACCATTTAAAAGTATGATTAGAGATAGGTTTACGTTTACAAATATTAAAACAAAACTCTATCGCTTTTTACGTCAGGTGATGTAAACATCTCTCGACGAACGCTCTCGCGACGAATGCTTCTAGTTTAAATTTTAAAATCATTTGTTTCTGATGAAAGGCCGAGGTCGGTCTGAAATATCAAATATATATATTAATAATAGAAATAAATAAATACTGTCAAAAAAATACATTTTTAAACTTACAATTTTTTAGGAGTTTTTCCTATACATATTAAAACAGTATACGTGGATCATCATTATGCTATATATATGGAGAGAAAAAGGATGAAAGATGAGGGAGATAAATAATATATATATATGTATAGGAAGATATGATGTGAGATGTGGTGCAATGAATATAGGCTCAGAATGAGAAATGAGAGAACCGAGTTCGATTTCTAGTTTGCATTCAAATATGTATGGATGCATCTTTTTGATCCTACTCTCAGTCTTTATCTTTGTCTCCACTTTCTTTTTCTATTATAAATATAAAAATGTCTTATTGTCAGCCATTTAACTGCCATACGTGATACACCATTGGGCGATCATGTCACTTTTGATCATGACTGACTTGGCAGATTAGTCTACCACAGTAAGTTGTCATTTCTTTTTGTGGTAGACTGGTTGCTAACTAAGAATATAGGTCCCAATCTGTCCTGCTATTTGACCCATAGCTGGAGGGAGAAGAGATGGCTTAATACCTTTCCAAGGGCATTTGCGCGTATGCGAATGCAACGAATTTTAAAATAGGTGCATACTCGCGTGCACACACACCCACACACACACGCACACACACACACAAACACATACACACGCCCATGTATCATCTGATTTATCTTGAATCCCCTTAGTATCGTACTATTCGCTGTGCATGAGTCATGCTTACGTCGGGTTGAAACACCGGTAACAGTAATATAATGTATGAGTTGTGAAGTTTGAAAATTGCGGATATTTTCAACAGTTATACGACACATTTTTATTTTGATTGGTTAATAAATTTTCTTACCTGGTGAACTCGCTCCTAATTTTCCGTTCAGAAGATTTCCATTGAGGTGATGGTGTGGATTCGGTAATAATGTGGGGCCTGGGGACAAGTCATACCCGTAACTCGGTCTTCGGCCTTCTCGGCGGTTTCCGTCGATCGCCGCCTGTAATTCCTGCGGGGAGCTCAGTTTTAGTTTTTCGCATTCGTATGGATAGAGATATTTCATATACCTGAAACGCGAAATGAAACAAAAAATGAAAGCGGAAAAGTCTTCTACTAGAATGCAATCGCTTTCAGAAAGAAACAAATTGTTTTTATAGAAATTTTAACGTAATAATTCGTTTAAAATTTGGAATCCATAGAAAAATTGGAATATCTGTTGTCATATTTTTGTAACAAAGAAATATAACATAAGTAATTATATGTAATGGCAATAAAGACAAAATCATGCAAATACTAGTTTTAAATATTGCTTAATAATTTTATAAATTTATATGTTTGATGAAAATAGAAAAATTTGTTTTTTACTTTCAAAAACTTTACAAAAGATAATGTTTCTGTTGCAAAAATAATTTGCTGTCTTCATTGTTTTTCACTGGTTGATATATATATATATATATATATATTAAAGCATTAACTTTTGAGAAAGCAAAATAAATTTACCTAGTTATATATTCAGATTCGTATATTTCATAGTTAGCTATAATTCAGCCTTTATCGACGAAATTTGACGATTAACATAAGTGGATTTTTCAAATCAACAATCATTCTTGGATCCTTGTATAGTGATATATGATATAGCAATAAATACAATAAGTATGTACAAATATTAAGTCTTAAACATTCCATTATGTCTGTAAGTAAATCTATATATAAGCCGTAGTAACGTATAGATAGTTTTTGGATAAATCTAAAATCTCTGAAAAACGTTATAGGCGTGTTTTAATTAGATGACTAATAGTTTCATTGTTTATAGCGATTTCTTAAGATTGTGGATGGTAGGAGACATATTTGACATGAAGTTGTCAGTTTAGTCTATCAGATGGAAATCTGTATAAAACTATTCTTTAGTCGATAATAGTTCCAGGAGAATAGCTCATAATGTTATGCATTGATTAAAAGCATGCGACTCTCTCGTAAAACGCAGATTATCTGAAGCTTTTTTAAAAAGGTTAAAGATATGATTTAATGGTTTTCAAAAACTGGAAAAGTCGTTGTTGTACTCAATTGACCAAACTTTCAACATACCAAGCTGCTTACAGTGCATATCCTATTTTAAGGCACTTTTAGCTAAATGCTATTGATATCACGTAAATATAAAAGATTTAAGAATTCTGCCAACTCAGCAAATGGTGACCGAAGACGGGTTCCTTCTACTGGAGTAGGTATATTGTGATGTTTACAACTGGAATAGAACTAAAGACTGAACGGTTATGACACACCATTTCTCTTCAACCATACAAGTCATATTTCTTTTAAAAATTCTGGAACTCACTTTAAGAGAAGAGAATTGGAAAGAAAAAAAGGTGAGCATTCTGTTTGATGCTATATTTTTGTAGGCATTTTTTATTTTTACACTACTTTTCTATTTTCAAAAGATTGACCATAATATTCAATGGTGATTGGACAATGAATTGTTTGGCACACGAAAATATCTTGAGACGATAAAGGAAGTTTAATGAACAATTTTGTAAACTATAATTTATAGTCATAAAGAAAATATTAAAAAATGTTTCATGAAACATGAATTATACAAAAGATTACAGCTTAATAAATAATCTATAAGAAATGATGATCACTGTTCAAAATACGCACACACACATACATACACACACACATGCACTCACACATATATGTATATACATGTATTTAAAATTTTTGTTTTAAACATTATTTTACTCGTATTTGAGAGGATATGTGTTTTTTCTATAATTAATTATACACCGGCCTAGATGTTCGAGAAATCTTGTTTAGAAAATATCTACCTTCTGGCAGGATTTTGTAAATTTGCGTATAATTTCGTTATAGATATATATATATATATATACTTTCCCATATCCTATGAATTGCATAAGATTTTTAAGAGAAACACGGTAAAATTAAGCTATAGCTGTACCTGTAACTTAGAAAATAGTATTCTTCTTCTTTTATATGCCCTGTCCCTTCAGGACGTAGGCGATCATGGTTCTCCATATCTCCTCATCCCTGGTGGATCTTAGTAAGGTATCACCTGTTACACCTCGCCACCCTCGTTCCGTCATCCACCTGATCAGGCCCTGCAAATATGTTATCCGCTGCCTTCCTCTGTCTCTTTTTCCTTCTATCTGGCCTGTCAGTATCAGGTTCTCCAAGCCCTCTTTCCTCATTGCATATCAGGAACTTCAGTTGTTTCCTGATGCTCACTACTAATTTCCTTTTCGTTTCCATTCTTTCCAACACCTCATTGTTGCTTGGAGACTCAGTCCACGATGTTCGCAGCATCCTTCTGTAGAACCACATTTCTGCTGCTTCAAGTTTTGTCCTCATTTTCGATGATATTGTCCAGCATTCACTGCTGTATTGAAGAACTGATATCACATAGCAATCCAGTACTCTTTTCTTTGTTTCTGGTAAAATTTGCCTGTGTGTTAGTACTTTACTCAGCTTCTGGAACGCGTCCTTTGCCCTGCCCATTCGCCTTCGGATCTCTGTGTCGCAAGATCCTAAACCCCAGTTATTTCAAGTCTAACATGCAAAATGACAGTGTTATAGTGATTCTTATAACTGCAGGGACAAAAGTAAATGTTTTTTTGAAACAAGCTTGTATAACGGAAGAAGTAGTGTATAAAGTGGATGTAGAAGATTGTCATAGAATGAAAAAGGTTTATGTGGGATGTATAGAAGGCAATTACAAAAGAAGATGGTACAAACAGGAATCATCGTTCAAGTTAGAAAAGCGCAGAAATTTTACCAGATTCGCCTGCTACATGTGGTAATTAAAAGAAAAATAAAACAGAAGCCCTGATATGAAAGGGGATATATTAAAAAAAAAAGTCAGGCTTTACAACATTAGGGATAGAGTTTGCATGTTGTACCAGGTATCTGCTATCGTAAAAACCCAAACCAGAAGAATTTATTGAATGAGAGGTAATGACGGGATGCAGACATGCAAAAAAGTATGTCGTGGACCCTTATATAAAACCGGTTGAGAATATATAAATTTGTGTGTGTGTGTTTCATACCCTTCAAGTTCGATTATCTTCAAGCTTTCTATTATCTCCCATTCGGTGGTAATTTCTGCGTTTGTGTGCATAAATTAAAATAAATAAGCGTTAAGAAATACAGTTTTGCCTTACAGCCTAATCAGACATATATCGTTGAAATCTGTGTTGCACATTTCATTTATATATATATATATATATATATATATATATATATGTATGTGTGTGTGTGTGTGTGTGTGTGTGTGTGTGTGATGTAATGTTCGTTAATGGCGAGGATAATCCAACAAGATTTAGTGTTAGATCTGTATAGAGAGCTTAATGGATGATATCCAGAGCAATATAATATTTATAAAGGAAAACTCAACACATCATTTAGAGTGGTTATAAATTATAATTCATTCCTATGAAATAATTTAGCTCATTTCATCAGACCACACTATATTCATTCCATTCTGTACAAATTCTGAAACAATATTTGTACTGAATGGAACGAATATAGTGTGGTCTGATGAAATGAGCTAAAATGTCTATTGAACAAGTGTAGAGGCTCATCCCTTGTTCCCTGTTTAGGATGTGGTTTCCGGCTTTCTCTTTTTCAATCTTTTCACTCCTTTATTTATTTATTTTATTTTTGTTTTTAAATTGGAGTAGACAGATCTATCTATCGCCCGGTTCACACTCCACCCACGTCTATTGAACAGGTGAAGTGACTCATTCCTTGTTCCCTGTTTAGGATGTGGTTCCCGACTTTCTCTTTTCCAATCTTTTCACTCTTACGTAGCCCCCTGTGCTTCAGTGGCGTTACCGCCTTGCTCGGGGTGATACGATTAAAAAATAAATAATAATAACCACTCTAAATGATGTGTTGATTTTCCTTTAAAAAAAAAAAATATATATATATGGGTGTGTGTGTATGCATATGTTTGTGCTTGTCTGTGTTTGTTGTGTCTACATACAAAATTATTTAACATGTGAATTACTCTGATGGCTGAGAAGATGGTTAAAAATGGCTAGATTAATTATTCTAAATGCCAGTCTCTTCACTACGTAGACGATTTTTTCTTTTCTTTGTTACAAGTGAATTGCCATGCGTTCTTAGACAAAAATAGTGGAATGATTATCCGTTCTCTTTTCTATGCTTTGAAATTCAGAGTAGTCTTCTTTTTTTTAGATCGTCTGTTAACCAAAGCCATCTACCTTGCTATTTAATCCATAGCTGGTGAGAACAAGAGACATACTCAAAGGTATTTGAAAAATGAGAAAAAAAGAAAACGGTAACGTCTAAGTCGAAATTCGAAGTCGACTCGCTTAGTTCAGTTCGCAAGTAAACATTTTAAATTAGCTGAGCGTTTGCTGAACTCAACGTTCGAACTAAGGAGACATCTAACTAGCTACATGCACACAGCCTTAGATAGTTAGATAGAAATGGAATATATATATATATATATATATATCTCTGTGTGTGTGTGTGTGTGTGTGAAAGCATATGGAAAAGTAAACAGATATATGATGAAATAGTTTGCATGTAAATGATATTATCTTAAGAATGGTGTATATCTCTGCGCAGTGTGAAAAATATTTGCAAATTTTTATATAACCAAGGCAATAAAAAATGCAGACATAGAAAACATTTAGCAGATTTCGTGGGAGATTTGCGATTTTATACAGTTTTGTGGTGCAAACATTTTTAGCTGACAATCTGAAGGCTCGGTCGACTGGCGTCAGACAGGAATTTTATAACAGGCAATGAAATCCTATCTAGCTTTGTTTTATCAATCTACCTCTCCTTTTTCCTCCCTTTTTCTTTCGCTATCTCTCTTTCTCTCTCTTATTCTCTATTTATCTAAAGGTCACATTTTATATATATATATATATATATATATATATATATATATATAAGCATGCATGAAATACAAATTAATATGCTTGCGTATTGACATCAATAACCCGCAAAAATTCACAATTTATAACAATTCTTGTAGAAACATGTATATATGTGTGTATGTATGTATATGTGTGTGTGTTCACTCTACTTCTTTATCATTGTGTTATTCTGTAGAGTACTGAATGACCAGTTGGTTTAATTCTTTTATTTTTTTTCAACCTTTCTTCTGAACCAACTTCATGATTAATATTTCAATGTAAAATTTTAGTCTCATTTATCATTTTTCTGAACTCGTCCAGACCAAAGCGACGGATGATATTTGGTATTGTATTCTTGTGTACATTACTTATATATAAACTTATATTTAGCTAGTAACTTATGTATTTTTGCGTCTATTAACATGACACACAAAGTCAGTTGACATGGATGGCTTTTTTTTCATAAGGTAGGCTCGAACCCAGTCACGAATTAAGGTGTGAATGAGAGTATCCACTATTTTACTTCCAACTGAAAATCGCAACTATTTTTGAGACTGCCTATTTTGAGCCAGCAGAACGTGAATTTGAAAATCTTATATACTTAATTGTTATTGTATAAGTACAAACAGAATTAAAGTAGATACTTATTCTGGTATTCAATGTGTGTTAATTTGTGTATATATTTATCAATCTATCATTTGACTTATACCTTTAATATTTATAAATGATCTTTTATTTAAACTATGTTAAGAGCAAGAATATGCATGAAAAGTGGAATTGGCCTGCCTAATTCCGGTTGAGTTTGCTGAGTTCACTTTTCACAATAATGTTGTGCATCTCCAGCCAACCTAAGATCAGAAGGTTCTTAGCTAATTAGAATTTAGAAGGATCACCGGTTGAGAAGTGAGGCTAACTTTTAATACACCCCGTACAAACCTTTTTGCTACTGTATCCATCACCTCGCCTGTAAAGGCTGTGCTCTAGACTCTACATGGCAATCTAATGGTACTAATGAGGAATAGGACATGTATATGTGTTTTTATGTATGTATGCATTAATGTATGAATGTATGTAAGATGTATGTAAGATGTATGTAAAATGGAATTCGTGAAAACCAGTTGAATGCTTCATTTTTGTTATTTTATTGTCAACGCTTAACTTTGTGAGACCATCAGTAAAGTAACTGAAAAAAGATCTACCATGATAAAAATCATTACCATGAAATCTTATGATGTTCTTGGAAAGTGAAACATTAAAAATAAACTAAAAATTATGTACAGTCAACTGGTTTTCCTAAATTTCCTCTGCATACTTTGTTCGGGTATTTCATAGAAGTTATTTTAATATAAAATACTCTGTTACTTTTAAACAACTGGGAAACATTTACAAATAAATATTTTTGAAATTTCAAGGATCCATTGAGAATAAAAATACGTATATACTTTCCAACAATTTTAAAATGCAAGAAAATTTTATTACATTTATTTGATCAAGATGTCATGACTCCAGTTAAAAGAAACTTGAAAAAATTTAACATAAATGTCGCTGATAAAGTATTATCAACGTTATTCGTCATGACTGAGAGTTTCTATGTGATTTAAAGTGAAAAACATAAGTAAATATTAAAGAAAGAAAGAAAGAAAGAAAGAAAGAAAGAAAGAAAGAAAGTCGGGGGTGGGGGTCAGGAAGAAAGGTAGTTTATATTGTAGCAGCAATTTTATAGTTGTCAGCATTATAAAATGGAAAGCAGCCTATCTAATTGCTGAACAGATTAATTTTAGTTGTCGCTCATTTAATTAAAATTTCTGATCCTTTAAAATGACAGTTTCACTAAAGGTGGCGTCAAGAGATCCAAGTTATATTCTTTTATTTGTTTTTAACTGCCAACATAAGTTCAAGTTTGCTTTCAATAACGTTTGTTTTTAGAATGATATCTTCAGGACGATTAATATTCTCACTATACGTGTTAGTTTGAGCAGAAGAGTCGTTTTCTTACAAACAAGTTCAATTCCATATTAAATAGTAAACAATCGAAAAACCTTATCTATTATGGAATAAACATATTTCTCGTGTTCGTTATATTTATTGGGTTTAAGTTTAACAAAAAAGGAATAATTTCAACAACATCAATCAGAGACACATTTACTGTGTTCATCATCACTGCCTGGCAAATTATTTTATGTATATATATGCTCGTAGATGCAATGTTAGTGTGCAAAAAAACGCGTTTTATCTTCACTGGATACTTGACAAGGATATCAACTGGACCAAACGCATTAACAATGAGTCTACAAACTTTGAACCAGGCATTCCTGTGAAAGTATTTCTGTGTACGTATGAGTGTCTTTATATCTAAAAGTTAAAAAACACACATACAAACACATATGCACACATACGCACGTCTGTTAATAAAGTGCATCAAGTCCCGAAAGATATTAGTGAACAACATTGCAATAGTGTTTGCTTATCTCAGTTGCGATTTCTCATTGTATACCGTCGTAATTCTAAACACTGTTCCACCATAAAATACTTCTTCATTAAATTTCATCCACCAAAAGGTTTAAACCATGAAACTAAATCAATAGATACCACATCCCGAGAAAAGATCGTAAAAATCTGTGGGAATTCATTTATAAATAAATGCATTCAAGACAAAGTATTATATCATGACATATATATATATATATATATATATATATATATATATATATATATATATATATATATATATATATCAAGAGGAGGTTCCAGTAGTGTAACGGTTGGGGGCTACTAATTGACATCATCGAGCTGTGTTTGAATTCCGACCGAATTTATTGCATTAATTTTTGCACAAAATGCCTTTGGAGATGTATATATCACTCTTTCTCCAACAGAAAGGGTTTTCTAAATTTACTTGGCACCCACTCTAGAAAAACAACAACTCTGAATCCAAAACTCTGTTTGAAAACTTTGTGGCAAATTGTTATCAGCTCTTATAAAAAGTACAACTTTTTCTTAGGACTGATTCAAATCGCTATAATCAAATTATATGTGTGGGTAGTTCACGACTAATTTTATGTAGGGCTAAGCAGCAAATGTTCGTTCAAACAAACTCTTTTAACAAAAAGAGACATGTCTATTACCAAATATGAATCATTGACTTTGAATTTCATGTCATATCTTTCGTCTTTGATGAAAACTGGAGCAAATCGAAATTTTGGAAACTTAACAAGAACCTTAATTAAGTAGTTTCAACTTGAACCGCAAGTTACAAAATTTCACTCAGGTGAACTTCAACCTTAAGTTACGAAATTTTACTCAAGTCGAAAATCTCATAAATGTATATAAAAGAAATATCTTGTTTGATTTTTAAAACAAAGGCTTATTGAACACACACACACACACACACACACATATGGGGGGTGCGTATGTGTGTGGAAGTTTGTGAGTATAGCAAATTTTAATTATGTAATGTTTTCTAGCACCTGTATGCATTTGTTTCTATGCGTCAAACTGTTCATTTTTACTATTTGTGCGTGTGCTTGTGCGAAAAACATTTGTTAAAGATCAAAAACATTCACAGCAATATAAAACTTTTCAATGTTTTCATTTTTATAGCCTAGAAGATTTAGATAATTTTGACATCTTAGTCCTAATCTGAGCTATCAAGCTTTCTCTATCGGTCTTTTTAATCGTCTTACTCTACAAAGATTGTCTTCAAGCGTCTATTAAAGTAAAATAATATCAGGAATGAGTTTATGAAGTGAAAGAACAATGTTGTTTGCTCTTCAGCATTTTTGCGATACTGCCATGAGGAGTTTTTCAAAAATGCCTTTGTACACAACCGATCGTCTTCTCACACATGCTCGCTACATCCAATAACGCACATGAATGCACAAGTAGACCGTAAACAATGTATAGGGCCAAGTATTGATGCCAGCGAAACAATAATATTCCACATTTTGAAAATATACAAAGAAATTGTAATTTCGTTATTTATGAGGAGGTGCATGGACATCAATCCGAGCCACTTCCCAAATCAGAACAAATGACCTAACATCAAAATTTTCAACACACCCTTATAATTATACGAAATTACGTAACAAGTTAAAAGCCCACCCCCATAAAACTAATCTGTATGTATATATGCTGCCGTAGGAATTTATATTGGAATACTGTCAAAACATATATATATACATTATATTTTTGAAAACCTAATTCACGAAGTATATTTGTACTTTTGTATATACTTATTGTATAACTTCGTAATACATAGTCTGCTGAAATTTACAGCAAAATTCGTGGAGGTTTAAATAAAAATCAAGAAAAGGAAAAGGAAAAGATAAGAAAAGACTGAACTCAATGCGAAGATTCTGGGGTAGTATATTCTACAAGTACATAAAGTTATAACGTTATTGGTGAATACAAAAATTCTAGTTTGTATCTTTCTTGAGAAGTCTTCAAGAGGCGGGTAAGCAGAAAAACGAAAGAATAAAAGTAAAGAAAGAAAGAATGTGAGGAAGGAAGGAAGGAAGGAAGGAAGGAAGGAAGGAAGGAAGGAAGGAAGGAAGGAAACAAACAAACACTAAAGAAGAATGAAAAACGAAATCTGTAAAGTTTAGATGGAGACAAAATTTAGCGCAAGGCGATTCAATGAAAAAAATGGGCTTAGAAATGGACAAAAAATAAATAAAAACAAAGTAAAAGAATGAAAAGAAAAGAAAGTAAAGTCACTTATTCGCTTTGTTTTGCTTTCCCAACAGAAACAAAAATCAAAGAAATAAAAAAATACCTACAAAAAAGTTAAAGTGGATAAAAAAAAACAATGATATTTCTAAGAAAAAAGATGAACAGACAAAATGACGATGAAAGTTCGGGCAGGAATGTTAGTGAAGATCACTTACTGTGTTCGCAATGTGAAGGCTGCGCTGGTAATGGATGAAGGCAAATTAAGACCTTTCGTTATTTCCCGCCATAATTTTTTGTTTATAACTTCTACAAGTCCACCCTTTGAGACGACAAGCCGAAATAATTCGTAAAGGTCCAGAGTTTGCTTGGCCATAATAGGGATGCGATTGACTGGAGTGCCTACAAACACAGAAATAAAACAGGTTTCTTCAATGAAATTAAGAAATTAGTTGTCTTCAAGCAGATATTTTCATTTGAACTTATTAGTAGATTGCATCGACAAAACAAAAACGCGACAATATGGAGCAAAAAACAGGTAAAAACACTCGCACAAGTTATTTATTCGTATAGAGAGTTTACTTTCATAAAAAAAGAGTCAAATATCTGGAATAAGATATAATCGAGAGTTGTTGAAAGTTTCTCGGTCGAACAAAAAGATTCTGATTGTTCCAATTTTTGAAAGCAGGTAAGGAAAACTTATTAGAAGAACTGTGGTGTGTGTATGTGTGTGTGTATGTGTGTGTGTGCGTGTGTATGTGTGTGTGTGTCTATATATACAATTAGTGTCAGATTATTCGCCATCTCTTCCCATAGCTAAGAATAAAACTGAATCTGTAATCCTTCCAATTCTTATGGAAAACCCATACACATTTTTCACAAATGATAAAATAATGAATTTCAAAGAATGTGCAATTATGACCACAACAGTAATTTATTTTAATGTCAAACAACAATATCGAAATCATCAAACATTTAATATAGGACAAAATTATATGCCCTTTTGCCTCAATAATCCATTCCGTAGCATTTATTCTGGATTATTTCATTTAATCATGTTTTTATTCTCTATTCTAGATCCCTCGCTTTTTCTAATTTTCATCAACGATCTCCCTGATGTAATCAGTTACCAAGTACGCATCTATGCTGACGACACCACCATTTACTCCCATATCGATCAGAGATCTGCTGAGGCTTACAAAGCGAACCTCGCTGCTGGGCTTGAAAATGACCTCTAATCTGTGGCTGACTGGAGTAAGAAATGGCTCGTATATTTTAATACTTCCAAAACGAATCTGTTAATCACCATAAAAAATCGCTTCTACTCACCATTAGCAGTCTCCCTGAAAGCAAAATACTGCGCCTTTTCGGGCAAACTCTCAACAGACCTAAAGTGGAATGACTACATCAAATCTATAGCTAAATCTGCTGTTTTGAAGGTCAGTTCACTGTGTAGGGTCAGGAAGTTTTTCCAGTCTGAATCAATCCTGCACATATATAAATCTACCATCCGCTCGTGTATTGAATATTGCTGTCACATCTGGTCGGGTGCCTCTGCTATTCACCTTGAAGTTTTTGACAAAATCCAACGGAGAATCTGCAATGTGATCAATCCCAACTTTCTCAACGGCGTAATGTGGCTTCCCTCTGTCACTTCTACAAATATCTCATCCTTCCCTTACCCATTCTCTGACACGCCTTATAACTTGTTCCTCTTTCTCATCACTCTCGTTTTATGTAACCCCTGCGCACCAGTGGCTGTAAAACTGCCTTGCTTGGGGTGAAATGATTATAAAAATATTAGCCCTACATACTGACATATATTTTTATCTGATCATATAACAAAGTTCCAATATTCACTCTCATGTTCCACATGACTCCTAGAATATTCTAATCTGCTTTTTTAAGGGTTTAGCCTCAAGCAAGCATGAATCTTGCTCGGCATGTAGTGACTGTCTTCACCGATATATTCATTCAAACAATGTCATTTACCATTGTGATGATCATTCGAGACATTTTTAACAATTTTACTTTACATTATTTCATTTCTGAAATTATTCTAAACACAATAAACCTTGTTCCAGTTCTTGATAATGTACAGAATTGTCGATCTAGGAACATTAAAACGCTTGGAAAGTACTGTATATCCATCTTAATTTTGAGCTTCTTGTCAAGTTCAACAGTCTCCGCCATGATTGAAAAACGAATGAGTTGTCGCTGTACTTAGAACACGCCATATTGTCTTATTCAGAACATCCTAGAATGTTATAAAATCATGTCAATACTATTCCATTTGCAAAGAGTGCTTAAATGAACTCTTTCAAAATAAAACAATATTGACCTGATTCTATAACATTCTAGAAGGTTCTGAAGACGGCACATTAAAAGAAAAAAACTCTTCTTCTATGTGCCATGTCCCTTCAGGATGTAGACGATCATGGCCTTCCATGTCTCCGTATCCATGGTAGCTATTAGCACGCATTACATGTCCTGGGAACTTTAATTGTCTCTTCCTAATGCTCGATATCAATTTCCTTTTCGTTTCCATCCTTTCCAAAACCTCATCATTGCTCACATGCTCAATCTACGATATCCGCTGCATCCTCCTGCAGAACCATATTTCAGTTGCTTCAAGTTTTTCCTTCATCTTTGATAACATTGTCCAACATTCTCTGATATATTGAAGAACTGACATCACATAGCAATCCAGTACTCTCTTCTTTGTTTCTAGTGAAAATTTCCTGTCTCTTAATATTCTGCTCAGCTTCTGGAATGCGCCTTAACCATGCCAATTCGCCTTCGGATCTCTTTGTCGCACTTTCCATCTTCTGTTAGAACACTTCCCAGGTATTTAAATTTTTGTACCTGCTTGATTTTAGTAGCCCCCAACTGTATTTGGTATTCCAGGCTGCTCTGTTTGCTGATGACCATGCATTCGGTTTTCTTGCAGTTTATTTATAGTCCTTTCTTGTCACTCTCTTCAGATACCTTCTGTAGGAGGTTATGTGGTTTCTTTTCCGTGTCTGATATAAGCACTGTATCATCCGTGTACCTTATGTTTTTCAAATTGTGGCCTCCGATGACAAATCCTGGCATAACATATAGGGTTCTCAGAATAGTCTCGCTGTACAAGTTGAATGGATCCGAGGAAAAGAGACCCCTTTCTATCTCTGTATATCTGTTGAATTCGTTACCTGTCAGTATGCAGGTAGTTTGCTTCCTGTAGAGATTCTTGATTACTTTTATGTCTTTCCCAAATATGTCGAGGCGGCTGAACATCTCCATCAATTCTTTGTGCCGTATTTTGTCGAACGCCTTCGCATAATCGATAAAACATAAGTATACATCCTTCTTCATTTGTATTGCCCTTTCGAAGAGCATCCTAATTATAAATATGGCGTTCCTTGTTCCAGTGTATTTGACGAACCAGCACTGTTCTTGTCCTATCTCTGGCTTGATTTTGTTTCTCACTCTATTCATCATGATTCGGACGGTCAGTTTTGTGGCTCATTAAACTGATTGTTCCGTGGAGTTCACACTCGTTTGCACCTGGCTTCTTAGGTTGTGCTATGAAAATCGACTTGTTTAAGTCGTCTGGTATTACACCACTATTATAAATTTAATTAATTATTTCTGTACGCCGAATTCCCAAAAGAACACCCCATCAAAAAAAAAAAAAATTCCATTTTTCATAAGGTGTGGGAAAATTTTCGACGGCATCATTTTTAAAAAATATATAGCTAATGAATTTAATAGATAAGAACTTAAAAAAACAAAATTAAGAATTAATCAAATCGCAGTACTGAATAAACTATTTATGGCAATAATTGTAAATAATTGCATTTCCTTAAAAAATATATAAACATTCAGTGAGACCGAATAATTCTCAGACCAACTACATATAGATGTGTGTGTGTTTAAAATAATGAGTAATTCAACTGATTCATTCTACTAACCAAACCTCAAAGTTATTAGAATCTGTTTATCTTTAGAATCAGCATCTAAAAACCAGTTTAACCGTTCTCGAATACTAGTTACTAGCAACTGTTCAAAATGTGTAACCACTCATCAGCTCATATCAATACTAAAATATTATATATATGTGTTAGTGGATTCATTATATGCAATTGTAGATCTGAGTATATAAACATGTATATATTTTGAAACATCTTTATGCATTTATAACACACACACACACACACATATATATATATATATATATATATATATATTAATCCTATCACTCTAAGCAAGGTTTAGGAGGAAAGTTATGGGAAAGAGTGACAGGTTATAGGGGCTGTCAGGAAGTGAGTAAGAGAAGGATAAGAATACTGATGAGAATGGAGTGGATGGAGAAAGAAGTATGAGAGAGATGATGCAAGTTAGTGAGATTGAAGATTTGACATTCAAAATCTTGGAGATTGTAGCTGTCGGGAAAGCAAGTAAACGACAGGGAATTCCACGGGCGAGAAGTGTGAGAAAAGAAGCTGACAGAGTAGACTTTGCGTTTACATTTTATTGGTTTCACAATAAAAGGTGGGACCTAGTTGCTAGTCTTGTGGCTCGAGTAACTTCATATAGAGGGGGTACCAGAGCGCTAAGTTCATCGGAGTAGACGCCGTGAAAGTATTTGTAGAAGAGACCCAGGGAGAAAGGGACTGCTTTCAAGGAGACTAACCTGATCCATGCTAATGGCGGGTAGGAGCGATTGTCTATGATGGTTAATAGATAGTAGCTTCGTTTTGGAAGCATTAAAATTCACGATCCATTTTTTACCTCAGTCAACCACGGATTGGATTTCCTTTTCAAGCTCAGTAGCGAGGTTTGCTTTGTCAGCCTCGGCAGATTTTTGATCAAAGCTAGAGTAAACCGTAGTATTAGGGTATATGCCTACTTGGGATCTTATTACACCGGGGAGATGGTTAATGTAGATTAGGAAAAGCATAGAACCTAGAATACAGCCTTGGGTTACACCCGCGTTCATATGATAGTATTGGGAGGCATGTCCATTCAATACTACTTTCATTGTGCGATTTGAAAGGAATGACTGGATTTGGTCAAACAATTGCCCAGTTATGACATAGCTCCGGAACTTGCGTAGAAGGCCAGCTTGCCAGACTCTGTCAAACGCTTTGAAGATATCTAGGGCAACAGTTCGTGCTTCGCCGTTTTTGTCGAGATCCTGGTGTATATACTGATTGATGGTCGTGAGCATATCAGCAGTACACCTGGTGAAGCCCAAAATATACTGTTTGTCAGAGAAAATACTGTGGGTTGTGAGATGTTGAACCACCTCGGTGTTTATGATAGCTTCGAACACTTCGAGCAGCTTAGCTTCTTTAAGTATCTTCTTGCACTTTGCAGAGTCAAAGAGGCGCCTATTATGGCCCGACGCGTGACTCCGATAAAAGCGGAACAAGTGAATTTAATGAGCAATAGCGGCCGAGCAATCAGGGGAGAACCAAGGGGACGAGTGGGATTTAAATCTCAACTTCCTGGCTGGGATGAAAGCTTCGATGCCAGCCTTAACCTCAGCCGCACAGTCCTCAACGGGAAGACAAAAGACTTTGTTCCAAGCGACGTTACACAGGAAGTTGCGGAATGAGTCCCAATCAGCTCTTTGGTAGCAGTTAAATATTCTGATAGTCTGAGGTTCTTGGGTGGAGTGGGAGTGGGAGTGGAAGGAGTGGGAGTGGAAGGAGTTGTTAACGGAAACCACCGCATGGTCAGAGTTTCCAAGAGGTCAGAGTTGCTTGACATTGCAAGAGTCAGCGATGGAAGTAAAACAGGGATCTAGAAGTGAGTCAGGTCCATTAGGGTTATTAGAGAAACGCGTGAGGAACTCCACCACTTGCGTAAGGGCCTGAAAGATTGAAAGATTCATGGTGTAGACACCAGCAAGATCTGTGACAGAGTTATCCAGCCACTTGGCGTAGTGGGCGTTAAAGTTGCCAAACACAAATATATGGACAAACGAATGAGAGGAAATGGCCTTGTCAATATTATTAGAGATGCTGTCAAGAACGGAACAAATATGCATCGTTTATGCCCTAATACGTATGTATCTATATAAGACCCTATTATTCATTTATTTATTTATTTATTTATTTATTAATTATTATTATTATTATTATTATTATTATTATTATTATTATTTCCTTGGGTTTCTGTTGTATACACCTTTACTTCAGGACTAGAGACATACGGTCAGAAATGGATTCATAACATTTTCCACTGATTATATTTTGTCAAAAAAAAGATCACACATATTTTACATGGATAAAACTTTGATAAAACTTTTCTTAATGTGTGAGCGTTACTTTTGGTAAAGTTTTTTGCATTCATTTAAGGAATAGGCTACAAGGAATCCTTTCAATGAGTTTATCAGAAGCTTTTCCAATCAACCCGTGGGCTCCAGCCACAACTAGAAATACTGATGCCACCATGTGCAACATTTTTGGGATTTTCAATTCAAGATCCTTGTATTTTGATAGTTTTTGAAGATCTTCAAAGATACATTACAATCTGCAGAGACGATCATGTCAATAAGAAAGTACATTCTGATTTTGTGATCTTTGATCACGATGTATAGCTTTGATTGTTCTGCCTGTTTGCATTTTAGTCGCATAAAATTAATACAGGTTCTATCCTTGTAATCGGGTCTGTGTGATGTTCATACCAGTTTCTTGCAATTTTCTTGCCTTAAAATTTTGCATATTTTCCAGTGCATATTTTGGCCGAATCTATCACGCCGACTTTTATGTTCAGTGGGTGAAAACTGATACAATGTCGTCATTTGTTTCTGGATATTTATCACAAAATCTGTATTTCGCGTCAACACAATTTTCAGTACGTGTCCTTGATAATTGTTAGTTAATAAGCATTCGTCTTTTGCAGCAAGAACAAAAACTTCGGTTTCAGCTTTTAATCCTGAAGTACGTAAGCAATGTTGAGTACAGTGTTTGTCTGCATCAGCTTATTTGGTACTGGCACACTGTAGATCATGAAGAGGCTTATCTTGCCATCCTTTTTCTATTTGGCACATTGCATTTGCCTTTGCTTTTCTTTTTAGGTTCTTTGCCGCTGCAATAGGTATATGTTTTATCTGCACTTTTTCACCCACTTGAAATTCCCTTTTGAATTTGTTGTCTTCTTTTATTACGGAATAAATTTTCTTTGTTTTTACAAGTTTCTTGACACAGATCATCATCCAGTTTTCTATAGATTCCAGGTATCTCTGAAGAACGATTTTTGTGGGTTTGTGAAACAGTACTAGTCGAACTAATCCTCTGCTTCCTTCGGATCTGGGCAAATACAGACGATCAACATCAGACTTAGAATGGTGCATGCGGTGTAAAGTGAAAAGCTTTCTTGTTTTGACACCCATTCGCTCAATGTCAGCTGTGTTTGAATTAAGGATGTTGAAACTGTATTGTCGTACAGGAACAGCCAATGTGTTTATGTCTGATATTTTGTTTTGTGAATTCAACTCGGAACACACATGCCAGTAGAATTCTTTTCTTAATTTTCCTTTATTTGGGTACGCTCTATTCCACCCCCTTCGCTGATTCCTAGGTATTTATAGGATTTTTCTTACTCCATTTGCCTGATCCTTGTGACAAAATTTAGATTTATTGAATGTGTTTAGGCAATTCTAATTTTCTTCAATATTACTTTTGCACATTTATCCAATCCGAAATCAATACCGATGCCATCATTGAAATATATTTCTAGCATTGAGGATACCCTTCAACTCATTATTGTCTTAAAGTGATTGATATAATCCATGTAGAATAAGTGATTACACGCTTTCTTTTTTACTTTGTTTCCGTAGTGTTTACTGTTTTGTTAATGTGAAAGTGCAATTAAGGACAGAGAGAAGAAAAGGGGCAAGAAGGATTCTACTTGAAAGCTTCCTCGTCAGATATTCAAATAATTAAAAGTAGCAGTGCCTTGGGTGTGAATTATTTTATAATGTAGTTTCCCACTGTTTTGTGCTATATATTAGGCAATTTACTATTACCGAGGAGACTTTGTACATCTCTAAAGCCTCAAGAGTGCAAGAGGGTGGCACACTATCAAAGGATTTACAGTAATATATATATATATACTTTTTTCTGCAATTTTCCAGAATCATTTTATTCATTAGTAATTAATGTTTGCAATCCGATGAGCCTTTTTAATCTTCCTTCTGTTTCAGGGAAGAATGTCGTTTTCATCGAGAAAAGAGTAAGTACAGTTCGTCAACATAAATAGGGGGTGCAAACATGTTATTGGTTTATAAATTTTTAGATCATCTGCTTCATCCATTTTTTGTATGAAATATGTAATATATTAAGTAATTTATTTTTGAATTTTATTGGGTTTATAAATTAAAATTAATAAAGTTGACACAAGAATTTTATGGATTGATGACAGATGATAGAAGAAAAAAATTGGAAACCTTGTCATTTCTGGGGATTTCTATTTTCAGAATGTTGTTAGAACTTGCCTAACAATATTCTTGGTTATATTTTTTTATTATTGCACAGATCTATCCTTTATTCTCTTTTTTGTTCTCGTTTGAACTGCTCTACATTAAAATTATATTCCTTTGGGTGGCTAAATATTATCCCAATTTGTTTGTACTTCTCAAATAGATGGTCGTTTCTTAACTTCTCTAACCGCTTTTCTAATTTCACTCTAACAATTCTTGAAGTCTGTTTAGAATATCTTATTTTGTCTATAGAACTTACAACGATTTTCAAATCTTCTTCTCTGTACCTTCAATCGTAGCTTCTGTTTACGTATTTCCTTGATAAGTGAAATTTCATTTATTGTTTTCATTTTATATTTCTGCTTTTTCTTGCTTTTACGAATTTTTCAGTATTTGTATTTCTTGAAATCTAGTATCGATGACTAGTCTCTGATTTACTCACTTTCTTGCTTTAATTCTACCTTCCAAGTAGGACTCATCTTTTATTTGTCTTGATGTTATGTTTTTCATTATCTGACAAAACTGTTACTCATCTGACATTATTTACTTTTGTGCTGTTTTTTCGTGGTCTGTCTTTTAACAATGTTTGCAATGCAGTGTTATAAGTTGGCACTATATTTATATCCGAAATCATATAATATGAATTTTTAGAAGCCAGTGTCTTGCTGACATTTCTGTTCGAGTTTATTAAACGATATGTTTTTTTCAGCAGTGATTTCAGTTGTGTTGTTTTCAAAGAATTCTGCTCTAATGTCGTTTGATTCATCTTAATCAGTGACAGAGTCTGAATCAGTGCAATTTTTTATATCGCGGCTAGATTCTTCCGTTTTCTTCCCTATGAGATCATTATTTCTTCTTTCATTTATTTTAGTGTGACTTTTGCCATACTATCTATTTCTACTCTTGCCTCCTTTTTGTTTCCATCATGTCTGATTGTACTTTGTCTTATATTTAGTCTCAAACACGGAAAGGGAAATGTAGGATCTTCTACAGAAGGTAGCAAGAGAAAGCGAGAATAAAGGAGTGAGCATAAACTTCAAGAAAATGTATTGCCATGAACTAAAAGAAGAACCCAAAATGCCAAGGGTGACACTGAGATCCGAAGACGCATTGACAAGGACGCATTTCATAAACTAACCAGAGTACTGAGAGAGAGAAAAATATAATTGAAAACAAAGAAAAGAATGCTGGATTGCTATATAATATCTGTCATTCTGTATGGCATCGAATGTTCGACAATCTCTACAAGGATAAAGGAGAGATTCGAGTTAGCAGAAATGTGGTTCTACAGAAGGATAATGAGAATACCATGGACTGAACACGTGAGCAACGACGCGGGGTTTGAGAGGATGCAAGCAAGAAGAAAACTCATTATTAATATCAGGAAGAGAACGCTGAGGTTCCTACGACACGTAATGGGGGAAAGAAGGACTGGTGAATCTCATGCTCACAGGATGGACAGAGGGAAAGAGAGACAGGGAAAGCAGCGCGAGACATATTTGATCGGCTTGAGCAAATGGATCTGGGAGAGATACCAAGAGGGGAAATACAAGGGGCAGGGGCAAGTGGAAGTCCATGATCACCTAAGTCTTGAAGGGACACGGCACATAAAGTAGAAGATTTATTTGCAAGTCTTTTATTTCGCGGGATGCCCCGGTGGACATAGGTAAGCATATTAGAATCATGATAGGGTTTTATTTTAGTTCCTACCAGATCTTCATATTTGACTTGTCTGATCTGTAATGTTCTCTTGTAGAATTTCGTGTGCAGTGAAAAAAGATTCCTTGACTTGTTTATACTCTTCACAATTCTATTTCGTTCGCTTTCTTTTTATTAACTGATTTGGCATTAACTCACCATGTCCAGGTTGGAGTTAATCGAGTTTCATGACCAGGTATCTCAATGTTCGTGTAACAGTTTGTGTCAATAACATATTTTTGACCTCAGACTGGTTCCTCTCTGTGGGATACTGTCCTTGTTTACCCGGGTGACGACCGACCTGGGTTGAAGTTTGTATACATTGAAATTTGTAAATTTTTTCCCTTTTAATCCTCAATCAAAAATGGGTAATTTTGTTCAAAATACCACCTTTTCAAAATTTGATTTCAGATTTATAATTTCGTCCTTATTTTTTATCAAAGCAAAAATGTTATCAAAATACCTTGTATAGATTTCCGGTTTATCAGTTGTTTTAAACATTTTCTCCCATATAGGACATGTAAACTTTAGGAAAAGTAAGACCCAATGGGTTTCCCATGCTGACACTATTAGTTTGGATGTAGGTGTTACCATTATGGGCTTAATATGGAGTTTTCGTGGTACACGCATAAACGCATACACGTTTATTTTATACTGAATTTTGAAGTAAACAGTTGGTATCAAATTTATCACTTCTGTAAGAATTATTATTGTTATTATTATCTCCCTAAATGATAATAACAGAAATCAATAAATAAGAAAAGAAAAAGTGATAAAATTATCATTAAATATATGAGAACATTTGTTTTTTGCAAAAATATTTGAGAGATAAATCATAGAAGAAATTTACTATTCGGGACCAATAATAAAAGAAAATAACGATAGGACTCGAAACCCTTTTTCTACAAATTTCCTCGTCCATAAACAATGTTGTGTTACTTTACATTAGAATCAATGAATAAGATACGAGTAAATGTATAAAACGCTAGGTAAATGTTGTTAAAAATGTTTGAATGATAAATAATAGCGAAATTAATCTACTATATTAAACTCATAGTCAGAGATAAACAAAAAAAAAAGGTTAAAAACATAACGACCAGAAATGTTTTTCTACAATTTCAAAAGTTAAGTCCTGTTAAAAAGAAAAAAAAAACTCAGACGTACCAGCCGCTCAACGAAACAAAACGTCACTTCACTAGAGTATTCTGTTAGAAAAAATTCTTGCTACCATCATTAGTCCTTGTAACAAAAACAATTGTTAAAAAAAAAAATTAATGGAAAAGAAAAAATTGACATTAAGTGTATTACTGCTGTGAAATTTAAAAATAATAATTCGTTCATGCACTGTATATTCAGTTATTTTTTCATTAAAGTCCTCGAAAATAGGGTTAACAAAAAATTAAATAAATGAATAATATGAATAAATAAATAAATAAATACACAAATAAATAAATATGTATTCATTCTAAGAAAGAATATCGTAGAAATTGTATCAAACTGTTTTCATCGTATTTTTCCTGTTGTTTTGTTTTTTGTTTTTAAGAAAAATTATCATAGTTTTTTTTTTTAATATTTCGAAATATCGACAACAAAGGGAAATATGAATAATAAGAAAACTAGTTGATGATTCTGTTAGGATCATTTAAAGAAGAAACAGATAAATTAAATAATATACAAAGAAAAATTCATGTTTACGTTAAAATTACGTTTATTATTATTGTTATTATTATTTATGTGTTTTCAGAAATTTTCTTCTTTTAACAAAAACTTCAGTATACCTGATATCTCATTATGAGTATTTAAATTTATTATTTTGATATTGTTTCTGGTGTAGAGATTCATTTTCAAAATCTTTCTTCTGGTTTGGTTTTATTTTCCTTGAATTTCCTTTTTGTTTTGTTTCCATTGTAAGATTTCATATCGTAGAAGTCATGGCATGAAGTTTTATTATCAAAACAATATATCAAAATGATCTAAGTCGGAATTTGTGCAACACTTCGGTTTCTGTATTAAACTATTTTGTATTTAAAAACATTGGACTCAATAATGTGACAAGATATTTATATTTGAACACTTCATCATGTCGGTTACGCTGGAAACATGATAAATGTTTTGCATATAAACAATGTCTCTTCACTACAAATTTATACAAATATACCTACATGCATTCGTATCAACATATCAGTCTATCAGTTAAGTGTCATACGTGATACAGGCTTGGGTGATCATGTCTCTTTCGATCAATGACTGATTAGGCAAAATATCTTTATTTGTTTCTCCAATAGACTGTTTGCCGACCAAAGCCATAAACCCAGTACGTCTTGTTATTCAATCCATAGCTAGAGGGAGAAAAATTGATTCATACTTTTCCCAAGGATATTTGTGCGTAAGTGAATGGAACGAATTCAACTGCAAATCGAACTCCGCTCCCTAATTTCTCATTCCGAGACGATATCCAATATACCACAACGCACATCCTAGATTCTGTAAGAATGTAATCCCAAAAAATCGTCACATTCATCACACGTAAATACTCTAATAAAAACACTAAATATTTTCAATATTATCAACTTGCAACTCTTGTTGAAGGTCTCTTTGTTTAAGTTGGTGAATACTGCCTTAGTCCTTGTCTTCATTTCATCTTTGATATTAAAAGGTGTTATATTGGTCTCTCTTTCAACTGCACCCACAGATAATATTCAAGGGAATTACAGTCCAAAGAATTAGGTGGCCAGATGTAAGTGGTGAGATAGACACAGAAATTGAATGACAGCCATGTTTTGGCTTCTCCTGTTTGTGTGACATGATTCAGTGTCATAATACCTGATACAGGATCTTTCAGCAACCATCTTTTGCACCTTTGCAAAATGCTGAATTTTTGTGCCAAACATTTATGGTTTTGAATAAGAGTCCGTTAACTTTATGATATCACGCAAAATCATACATGTATATTCATATTTCTAAAAATAAATTACACATAAATATATATCAATTTGTAAATAAAATATTTAAAATATTATTCATACTTTAATTAATAAACACACACACACACACACACACACACATATATATATATATACATAGATATGAGAAAATAACAATTACAAAAAAATGCAAATGCAGTTTTATAAAAACCATTGAGTGATATGACAGCAAGCAAAAGGCCCCTCTATTCAAATAATCTGATCGTGCACCATTTTCACAAACAGAAATGTTTAAATAAATAAAAACAAGATACTCATTTACTACGTATTTATTAGTTTTCAACTGGAAAACGGGAAAAAAGGCTTATCTAGGAAAGAATACCTCGAACTCAGCAAGAGGATACTGCATTACGTATAATCTGGAAGACATACATATATTTACTGATATAAAGATATTTTTTCTTGTTCACTCTTTCCTTCCCTTTTAACTATCGGTTTTTCTTCTTTTTTATATACACGGGAAATGGTCTCGGCCCACCCAAGATGGGACCCCAAAAATAAATGTAATGTTTGGTTATTTAGCTATATTTTTGGAAATGGGTCAGATCGAACACTTTTCACAAATACCTCATATGCATATGTATAGAGAATCATTTATTGAAAAACTTAATACACACACACACACATACACACACACACACACACACTCATAGTGTTAAGTTGTGATGATACTTAGCACCAAGATTGCTGTTTTTTCAGTGGTTTACCGGTAGAAAGGCATTTTTGGCAAGCAGGTTTTTATCAAGAGTGTTAATATATATATATATATATATATATATATATATATATATATATACAAGTATAGGGTAGGTATGGACGGAATAATATTCCGTATTTAAAGAAGAATTAATCTTATAAGTGCTCAATACAAAGTAGGGCGAATAATATTTATTTAGAATTTATAACATAAATATGCTAAATATCACTACAAAAGTGGCGGAACAAAACAGCTACTTTTGTAGTGATATTATAACATATTTATGTTATGTATATATATATATATAGTCTTTGGTCATAATTAAATTAGACCAGTACACAGTTGTATTAATAAGTGTTCATTACAATTATATTGTAAAACTTTCGAATATTATTTATTTGGAAATGGGCTATTTCCGCGACACAGGCCTCAACCTTTTGGTATCTTCAAGCAATTTAAAATAACTGGCTTTATAGTTTTTTCAAACGCTCGAACAGAGATTTTTTTGGACGCGCAATGGGAATTTATAAACAACCGAAAATTTTTTCAAAATTAACAAGGCGTTATTTAATGATCCTAGAATACTTTCATCCATTTTTGTTTGATCCTAGTAACTAATTATTAGTATTATTATATTTGGACATAATTTATAATCTTTCATTTAGTTTAATGCAAATGCCCTCCAATATCTGAAGCTTCTTTTTACTGTGTATGTGCATTTTTTAGTCTATAATACAATAATACTCACTCATGCACACGGTATTTTGAACCTTCATTGGCGGCCATTTACTTTAAATCAAAACAACACACACTCAATAAAATCAGATTTCAATCTAGTTACAATGCATTACAATGCATTTAAACATATGGTTATGTTGTTAACATTTCGGTCTCTCACGTAATTTGGCGTCATAGTATCGCATTACTAATTTACGACCTGCGTTTTCTATTCGATGACTGTTATCGTCGCATTGCAATGTTTTATGTCAACATAAGAGAAAATCATTTTTGATGGTGGATATCTTTATGTTAACGTCTCTATAGACACTCTGAAGGTGGCCGAAAGCTTAAAACCAGCATAATAAAAAGTATCTAAATGTTGGACAATTTTTGTTTTTATTTTTACCTGAAATTAAAGACAAAATACGATGTTTAGAGCGGCTCATGATTAAACTTAATAGACATTCATTGTTATATATATATTTGGGCAGCAAGCTCTCTTTTATGCAGATTTTATTGAAACTGACAGGCAAGTTATTATCATTAACTTTTTATATAATTTTTTGTGTGTTTTTAAGATTTTCTTTTCTTTTCAGGACTCAAATTCTACAGGTATTGTGCAAATATGTTGTTTTACCAATCGGTGTCGGCTATACTTTTCGGTATTCTCAACGGTGAATTTTGTTTTACGTGTAACTGAATATATGTAAAGTTTATGTGTATAGAGTCGTGCGTATGTTATATTTCGAACACGGTAAGGATATTGTTGCCGTCTTCATGAGTGATATTATTAAGTGCAGGATTTCTCTTTTTTATTATTAATGCCGCCATTATTTTAATATTCTTTTGCATGTAGATAATGCTATTATATGTGTATAATCAAAAAGGGCCTGGTAGATCTCCGTGTGTTTTTAACTAAGTTGGAAAGAATCGAGGTCTGAAAGGTGCAATGTCGATCTTCCCGTCAATCTTGTGGTATTGTAACCGATGTAATTGTTTTCAAATTTGGAATGTTCAAGAACATAGTGTTTCAAATGATATATGTATATTCTTAAACGATACTATTTCTCTGCAGTTTTGATTTTCTATTATTGACGATGATGTTAGCAGCTTTAAATTTTGAGTCATAGATAATTAATTTATTTTTTTAAGTAGTTGGGTAATTTCGAATGATGTTGCGTATATTTGTCCTGTTTATAGTTGGTTTTTGTAAAAAATATTAATGTTCTTGTTGCTATCTGCGTGCTTATTGCTGTTATTGGTCAAACTTGAAAGAAAAAGTCTAATGTGGTAGTCAACCAATTAATTTGAAAATCCATTATTAACAAGTGTTTCAAGAAAAGCGAGCGAGAAAATTAATTCTCGTACGCTGTCGTGAGGAAATCGACTGCATGTGTGAGTTAATATAGGTTAGTCACGAATACGTTTATTACCCATCAAACTGAGCATACCCACGTTTATATTCAAATCAATTTTATTAATACATTAAGTCCAAAATGTTATTTACAAGTCTACGAAATTGGTATATTTTATTATGCTATTGCTTTTCTTTCGTGTTTGTTGTTGCAATTGGTTACGCTACAAAGAAAACGGTTGATATGGTAGTCAAGTAAATAATTTGAAGAGGTGTTGTTGTCAAGCGTTTGATTCAAATTGTGGAGCTCTTTGAAGAAAAGCGGGCGAGATGATGTCCTCATGAGAAAATTTTTATTAACACCAATTTTGTATCTGAGAGGGCATTGACTAATAAAATTAAGGCGGCAACAATTTTTACTATTGGGTTTTTATATACGGAAATAGTGAAAGTAGTATTACTAGAATCCACAAGAGCGTCCAAGAAGGGCAGTTTTTTTTTTGTTTTTTTGTTTTACTAAAATCATATGTGAAGTTGAGGAGGGTTTCCTTTTTCCAAAATTAATTTTAAGAGTATCAGTTTAGTTTTTGTTGTCAGCTAAAAGGAAAATATAATCAAAATCTTGCTAGGAAAATAGTGTTCTAACAAGATTTCTCGATTATTCAAGTCGATATATATATATATAAGCTTAATTATAAAAAACAAAAAAAACAAAAACAAAAACAGAGTATTTACTCAAACAAATAAATAAAAGTATATCGGAGTTAATCCATTTCGTAAAGTTTCGTAAATATATATATATATATATATATATATATATATATATATATATATTGCTACATATTCATAGATACAGACCAACGAACGGATTAGTTTTACATTTTAGATTAGGTACTAAGGAAATAAATGTTCATCTTCAAATGGATTCTGAAAAATGACACTTCTAAAAATAGATCAATTCCACTAATAACACTAATACTACCAATAATATATCGCGCCTTTTATTCACTACTTATTTCATTTTCTTTTTCTCTCTTCCGCGAATAGGAGAAGTTAGGTCCGCCTATCATCCGGTTTACATTCCTTCCTGGTCTTTTAAACAGGAGTAGAGGTTTATTCCTTGTTTCCTGATTAGAATTTCGAGTTCCTTCTAAAGTCTAAATCAGTTCTATACTCATAACGCTAGTACGTACCTACGCAAATATAACCCCACACAGTAACCCTCTACCTTGATCAAATGTTGACTCTTGTGTTGAGTGAATATTTGTATATATATATATATATATATATATATATATATATATATATATATATATATATGATGGCTATTCTTGCTTGGTCGTTACAAATTGAGTAATATCACTGAACGACATTTATCAGAAACTTTAAAGAGAATATCGTCCATTATTTGCATAGAGAAAGACGTGTGTTAGGTGAGTACCATAAATTAAAAAAATACGCATGCACACGCTGGCTTACAAGAACATACAGAAAACTGGAAACGAGAGGAAATACATTTATTAAATCTTGGACGCTCTATGACATTACAGATGTGTTTATAGTTTCTTTATAGACCTGTCAAGTCATTTTGTACTATATATCACTTGTTCATTAAGTAACTTTACTTACATCTGACAATTAATATCCTTATAAAGTTAGTCTAACTTCCAAAATTTGTAGTTTCCACTTGTACTTTTTATTCTTTTCTGACAGCACAAATGTTTAGGTTATTTAAATGTAGTTGAATAAATAAATTTTTCTAGTTGCATCTTCTCAATTGAAATTTTAATTACTGAACTCTCCTAAACTCGTGAAAATTATTATTTAAAACATTTTAAAGTATAAATACAGGCACACAACAAACATGTGTGTGTTTGTGTGTGTTTATGAAAGAGAGAGGGAGACGAGTGTTGGATGAGAAGCTAACGCAATTGCAAATATACAAGATATTCTAGAGAACTTATACATTGGCATGTTTTACCAATGAATCTACGTCATTAGAAAATAACTCATTTTTATAACAAAGATTCATCGATAAAACATGCTGCATTTGAAGCGTTTTAAAATGTTTTATTTCCCATATATTTGTTCGTGTGTGTGTGTGTGTGTGTGTGTGTGTGTGTGTGTGTGTGTGTTCACTAAGGTGCATACATCAACATCGTTTAAGGATCCACTTGCAGAATTATTCATTTAGTGTTACTTAGTTAAGGTAAACGAGTAGGATAATAAAGTAATATAATTACTTAGGTTACATCTATTAACTCTGGTATTTATTTCAAAATATAAACTAAAGAAATAATACTGAGTGTGAAAGATGATGACAGGTACTTTAGAAATAAAGTACTTACACCTAAACATATAAATGTACAGCTAAGAAAATATTTACCAATGAACATAAATTCATATGTCCTAAGATAAAAACACGATTATATTAACAGTTCAAATATTTAAGTGTTAAATAAATAATAAGTTCACTCTTATAATCTGTTTTCTAAAGAAACCAATACCCACTTGAAAAACGCTTTCAAAGCAACAGGGAAAATTTTGAAGAGGAAGTTGTATTTTGACATAAATACATATTGGAAAATAAATAGATGAACTGCTACCTATTATAAATTCAATAAATATAGGCACTGGCTGGTATATATAAACTGCCGGAAGTTTATATAAGTCAACTGGAGCACACAAGATTGGCTAACAATTTGTTCTTTAAACGTTTTAAACCAAGTAGCTAACTAGTTAGGTACATGTTTATATGTAATGATAGATAGATAGATAGATAGATAGATAGATAGATAGATAGATAGATAGATAGATAGATAGATAGATAGATAGATAGATAGATATGTGACTGTTTTCTACTATCTAGGATTTATTTAGAACCATATAATTGTCACAGTTATGAGTGATTAATTAAAATCATTTATTGATATTTACTAAAATTAGTTTAATATGGCACACAGCAAAATGCTATGAAGAAATAGTATTAGGAAGAAGGTGCAATGCAAAATTTCTATTCTATCAATAACTGCTTTCACTTAATTATAACTAGAAATAGACTGCAGAAAATATATTAAATTAAAATAGAACTACATTGTTAAAATATAGATAGATAGATAGATAGATAGATAGATAGATAGATAGAAATCCTATTTCATAACAAGATGCAAGAAAATTGTGATTGGCCATAGGGCGTGTCTCTCGAATCAAATTATAGTTGTATAAAACAAATATAAACAAAAAAGTACGACATTGTGACATCTTGTTTACAAAAGGATTTATAATATATTGGATGGGAAATTTATTTCCTTGTTACAAAGAAAGAACATTTAAACTTCAAGTAATGCTACCTATAGTTAAAATGCGTCACTTTTTATTTAGTTTTAAAGGAAATTATATGCACACAACATTTGTTAAAGGATATAAAACAATAAAATGCGTCAAAAGGAAAGCTGAGAAAATCACATATTCGAAAGGGACGACAATGCGGTGTAATAAACTGCTGAAAACATAAAATATATTGGTACACACATCAACACACTCACACACATATATATGTATATATATGTATGAAGTTAGATGCTGTTGAACAAAGCTGGACTCGACTCTGCAGGAAGTAGACAAAGACAAACAATATTGGTGTATTGAATAAGTTAAACGCAAGTAATAATATAACAACAGTAACAATAACGATCAGTTTGAAAATGTGGAGTGGGTGGAAAGAAGTCCTGTTATGCATTCAGTGGTTGGTGGAGTCGTGGGTGGCTATATAACCCTGGGGCCATACGCCGTAATAAACGGAGGAAGAATATGAATTAAATTGTAAATTATTGTCCGAGACTGGTGTGAAAATTAATGATTGACTAGCTCTACAGGTGCTCACGTAAATACACCGTCTGTGATCATTAAATATACACCATTACTTTGCACTCGCAAGGAACACACTAACGAATGAGAACAAAGAATGATCAGCTTCATGTATGCTTTACCGAGAGTAAGCATGCATGTATGCGTGACAAAAATTACTTACACTCTGATCCCAATTTCTACAATGATATTGACTCATGAAAGAATTCGTTGAGATATAGTTATGAAAAACTTATGCTAAAATGTAAAGCCTATGCGTTGGAATGTTAACCGAATATCAATTTTAAAAATACAAATACGCATGTGCAGAAGCAATGAAAAAATGAATGTTGCCGCACAAGCAATTTCACGAAAATAGTGGAAAAACGGACAGACAGACACATTAATATCATACTTCGTATTGATATTTGCATTTATACTTGTTTGCATATTATCGCTTTTCAGCTTTCAGTATATTTATAATACACATAAACTAACGTAGAAATCTAAATACTGATATGATCGGTCAAAATGCTATGATGCATCTATGCAATTTAAAAATAAAATATAAGTACATATCTGTCCATAATACAGAAGAAAAATATTATTTGATTGTTTAAATAATGACTCATCCATTCATCAATATATAATTATGCCGGAAAACAACAAAAAACTATGTTTAATTTTTAATAACTTTTCCGGAAACAATAGTCTTTGTGAAAAATATGTTCCCTTTTCATAATATTCTTTTTTCTGTTTTTTTTTTTTTTTTTTTTTTACTTTAATGCTTATATTTCCAACATTGTCGCTGTGGAAATAATAAAAGGAAATTGTCCGTATTCGAGATTCGCTAAAATTATGGCTTTGAATCTTATTCGCACTAAATGACATACAGGTAATTTTCTTCATTTGTTTGAATCCTTACTGAATACGATAAACGTAAGATATTTTAATACAGTTAAATAATCCTGATTTAATTGCATGGAAAGAACGTTCTATGTACATTTATAGGTTGATAATCGATATGTGTAACAGTACTGGTATTCATGTCGGTTGCTATTAGTTTGTAGTTTTAGGATGAAATAAAGCATCTACTTTACGCAACATAACTTTTCATTCTAGCACTCTTTACATAACGCTTCTCCATTGATCAAATAGATTATATAATGAAAATGGGAAATCAAGATTCAGCTGATAACTCTCAGGCTAATAATTTACTGCTGTCTTAATATATAGATATACTATTTCTGTAAATAGTATACTAGTTACAGAGTATCTGTGTACTGAAATATGAAATCAAATAAACTCTTATAAAAACGATCATTTTTCAGCACTCGTTGTATAAATTATCCATACGATACGATCTTGAATATATAGATATAAGTAAATATAGGTGTATGAAAGGCAAACTCAATTATAAAACTTTATTTGCAAAATAAACTACAGGAAAAATCTCAGGTACAAATAAATACATTTCCTAACACAGAAGAAACACAAACGGACATCCGCGCACAGAAGGTACAAAGATACTCGAAGACGCACACACATGCATATATATATGAGAGCACACAAACACACTCATGCATACGTATTAACACACGCAAATATACATACACTCACACATATATATATTTAATTTATTTGAACATTATTTGTAATCGATATTTGAGTAGATATTTTGTTTTTAATTAAGCAGTATGTTAATATATTTATTTATACCGGCCTGATTATTTACGATAAATTTTGTTACGAAAATGAGTCATTCGGCAGGATTCGAATCTGCGACCTTTATCAACATAGGGAAAGCCACTAAATGATCTGCTGCGTCTTATATCACTTGACCACGAACGAGTCCACAGTCTAATCGAAGTCAAATCAAGCCTTATATAACACAATTTTCGATTCTACGTAAATAACCATCTCTGCTCTCTAATGTATTACAGAGTCAACAAATTGAAACAATGTTACGGAAAATCCCGAAGATAAACGAACATTATTTTTAATCGATACTCGTATATAAAATCGAAAATTGTGTTATACATAGATTTATCAACTTTCGTTTTGAGTTTTTGTTTACGTTCCATGTGGCTTCGTTGATTAGTGCAATAGCATTACTAGTGTCTATTTGCAATTTTACATTCACATTATTAATTTTTACATTCACAATGTTTCTTCTTTTTCTGCAATTATTTTCCGCCTCAACGCTCTGTACGATTTTTTCCATGAGAACTTTTCCTTGCTGTAGTTTTACAGTGTGACTTTTTAGGTCATACTTTTTCACATCTGTAGCACCTTAAATTCTTAAAAGAACAGACGTCTCTGAGATGTAACCTACTGAAACATGGATTCATTTTTCATTTTTCACATTTCTCTTAAACTTGCAAATATGCGTATATTTTTTTCTTCAATTTCTTCCGTATCGTGTCTCAAATTTAGGATTTCCTGAAACTAGTCTGATATTATTTATGATGTTAACTTTTTATTCTGTTTCAGTTTCGTTATGATTCTAGGAGTATTTCTGCGTCACTTTTTGCTGTCAACTTTTGGACAAAAAATATTGAACATATCTGGATCAGATAGTTTGATTTGAATTTTTCACACTCCTTGTTAATGGTTCCAATGTATGTGACAAAATCTTTGCCTTCTTTTTTCGTCAGATGCATAAACTTCTAACAAGTATTGATTAACGAATTTATCTTGCTATAGATTTTACTCAGAATATTTAAAGCACATTTCTTCTGGTTTTCTTGGTTGTACAAAGTTACAGTATTTTTCATGTTGTACTGGCGATAAATTTCTCATTTTTTTTCTCTCGTTTGCCCAGTCCCTGCATTATTCTCTATAAACTTGCTTGTTTCTTTTAAAATATGGAAAAAGGTAATTTCATCATCTGAATTATATGTGAATTCATTTATGGCAATTGCCACAACGTCGGGAATAAAAGAAATTTGATCATTTTCCGTTATCTTCTGAATTATTTCAATTTACTTTTGTTTTTGTTTATATAGTTCCAACAATGCTGTTGTTGCAGTTGCTGTTGCTATTGTCGTTGTTGCTTTTTTCCACTTCAGCTAATAATTCTTCCAGTATTTAAAAATATCTGGATTTTTCTTTAAGCATAGTAACAAAATTACACCAACATTGTTCTAATTTCTCAACGACACTATTATTATGTGCACCGCAGGATAAAAGGTATTTTTTCTAATCTGTATAAAATTTGATTTCTCGTCGGCACTCTTACAATTCACTACTAACGGTTATAATATAATATCTCGGCTGATTCCACCGGTACTCTAACGAACACTCTATCAGAACTCTCTCGGAACTTTGTCTTTGAGTTATTTATTCAATACGTCTTGCTTAGTTCATTTGTGTTACCGGGGATGTAATATTTACTTCTCAACAGTTTTATTTTTGTTTTATATGTTGTTTGGTCAACAGTAGAGAATCAATCCAATCATCTACATTCACAGTTTTTAAGCGTCTCTCTTAAACGTTTTCTATTTCATGTTTTTTTTTTTTAGCTGGCATTATTTACGTGACATTCAAACTACAAGCCAAATCATTTTTTACGCTGTTAAGCCGTCTGTTGTTTGCCCTTGATTTCACAATTGAGACCGCCGTTATATAGCATTTTTGTTTTGTTTTTCTTTCTTTTATTTGGTGGGGTTTAAGTTACTTCCTGATGAATGGCCGAAAGGAAAAACAAAATATACATTGTGGTAGGAATATAAAGGGGCATTTTTGCTTGGAATATTAAAATACTCCATTGCCTTTTATTATTAAAATATTTTATAGTGTCTTCAATAACAGAAGTAAAATATTGTTTCTTCTTAGATTATTATATATTCTGTCGATATATGATGTTTAACTGCTAAAAACAAAATGAATCTTTGATAGATTTTGTATCTATGAAATTATTCTACATACGTTCTTGAACATACTCACTTTCCAAAATCTGTATTTTAATAATCAAACACCAGAATATTAATTTTGAATTAAATTGCGAACTTTTTAGCAGCCATCGAATATCATTTTAAAAACAAAAAAATATGTTTTATATTTACTAAACCAACATTCATATATATAGTGTAAGTAAATTACCACGTTTGAAAGAAAATGTATTTTAAAAATTCAAACAAGGAAAAAGTTTTGTCTGTAGTGAACTTTTCAAAGAAACAACTGTTAAATGTTACTAATGTTGAAAGGTAAATAATGAAACTTTCTTCACTGATTGACTCATTACAGATAAAAACTACTTGATCATGTTTAAATATTACTTTCTACAACTCTCCAGATGGACTTTGCAAAAAAGATTTCAGCAGGATAGTGATATTCTTATCCTATCTTTATAATGTTTTGGGGTAGTAGATTACCAAATTCATGCCAAATCGGAGCTACACTCATTTAGAAAAATTTCCCCTTTTTTCCCTATTTTTTTTTAATTTTTTTTTATGAGTGCCGTATTAGGAATTACTGTAACCCAGTATTATATGCCGCACGGTTGGTCATTGGCAACTAAAACCCATTACCTCGCCAGGCTTTTCTAGTTAGACACCTACTTTAAAAACAAAGTCATCTAGAAAATGAGATCGTCTGGTCTCCATAACTATGTATGAAATCTCTGTGGTGATAACACATCTGTAACGGCCAGAACAAAGCGTTCCCACGATGGAATCCACAGCCACGTATCCACGACAATCGTGAACCTTATTGTTCGAGGACATGGGCCGGAGTTTTACCTGGATGGGATGGGTCCACCTGATCTAATCTGTCCAAGACACACTACATAGGAATACCTCACCGTCTTTGAATCCAGATATGTAGCTGCGACTGGTTTGGTGTTCAAGTTCGCGGTGATTTAACAAACATACCTAGACCTGTAACTGATAAGTAGGAGAATGCAGTTTCAGTTGAAAAACAGAAGCATTTCAGAATTCAAACTAGATTATCAAAGATAAATTATATATAATATCTGAAATGGGTCAAAATGCTATTCAAAGATCCAATGGAAGATCCTAAATTTTAATTGCTAATGGCAACTCATCTGTTGAGAAAGAGTAAGGAAACTTACTTTTTCATTTGTTAATACAAATAGTCAAATTTATATATATATATATATATATATATATATATATATATATATGTGTGTGTGTGTGTGTGTGTGTGTAGTATATCGATAATTTTCTAAACATATATTTTTAAATATAGCAAACAATGAATGTCTATTAGGTTTTATCATGACCCGTTCTAAACATCGTATTTTGGCTTTAATTTCAGGTCAAAATAAAGACAAAAATTGTCCAGCATTTGGATATATTTTTTATTATGCTGGTTCTAAGCTTTCGGCTTCAGAGAGGTCGCAGGGACGTTAAAATGAAGACATCCACTATCAAAGATGGAGTTGACATGAAATATTGTTATGTGATGATAACAGTCACCGATTAGCAGACGCAGTTCGTAAATTGGTAATGCGGTTCTATGAGACGTCACACCATGTGAGAGACTGAAATGTTAACAGACCCATCTGTCTAAATGGAATGTAATGTGAATAGATTGAAATGTGATTTTGTTAAGTGTGGGTTGCTTTGATTTAATGTAAGTGCCCTCCAATATATGAAGTTTTTTTGTTTTTTTTTCACTGTGCGTATGTGTGAGTATTATTGTGTTTTTGACTAAAATCTATCTATACATGGCTATTTTTTAAGAAATTTTTTTTAATTGAACTGTGATCAGAAAAGTGGCAGGTAAGTCTACGGGAGAACGTGGTTATATTAAAATCAATATAACTAGTGGGTTTATTATTAGTACCAGAGATACAATCTCGTGAACGAGCATGTAAATGGATACACTATATTGGTTTTCTGTAGAGGATTTAATTGTGTGAATGTAGGGTTATTAGAGACTATAATTTCAACTGCTTTAATTTTTTTATAATATATAGTGAGCGTAATTTGATTATTGTTAATTGGTTTAACATTTCTACTAATTATGTTTTTGAGTGTTGTTTCATCATGTTTGTAATTATTATGCATTTGGTTGCAATAGTATAAGTTAATAGTGTTATGTTTATTTTGAAATACACTATTATTATTAATATTATCAATATTGTTAGAGGTATTATTAAGTTTATAGAGATGCATTTTAATTTGTTGATCAGTGACGGAATTAGAAAGTGTTAACAAGTGCTTGTTTTATGTTGTGTAATTTTTTAAAGAATATGGATTTGGAAGAAGATAACATTTGTGTGCGTTGAATTAAGTTTTTTTATGACAACTAATTTATATCGTTGGGGCATTCACTACTATAATTAAGAAGACACGAGTTTATGCTAGTTGGTTTCCTATGTAGAGAAGTATTAAATCTATGTGTGCTAGAATCAATTGATTTACCTATGTCCAACATGGAAAAATAAACTTTAGTTTTTCAAATGGCTTTGAATCATGTGTGGGTTGGAAGGATTTACTTATTTTTCCTCGTTGAAACTCGCTAAAGTATGTTATTATGTATGTATTTATGTTTTTTTTTTAATTATAATTTTTTGCATAATTCTCTGGTCATCTGAACGAATGTTTTTGCAAAGAAATTTCTTTGGACTTTAACTAAGTTAAAACTTAGTTAACTCACAACTTTTTCCTCTTTTTTTTAAATTGGAGTAGATAGTACTTACTATCGCCCGGTTTCACACTCCACCCCCTTCTTTTGAACAGGAGTAGAGGTGATCACCTTGTTTCCTGTTTAGGAAGGGGTTCTCGTTCTTTCTACCTCCTCCTTCGGTCTTAGTGTTAGTCCAGTTGGAAACTCTTTGAAGTTATTGACTATGGTGGCAATGTCTCTCCATTCTGAGGGTACCGGGTTGGCAGTTTCCTGGTTGCTGCTTCCGACTGGTAGTTAGAAACCCGAACTCTTGTGTAGCGTCTTGAGAGGCTGCTCTGATCAACAGTTGAATAATATCGGGGTTCCTGTAGAGCCATATCGCGCATGGACGGGCGTCCCTTCACGAACCTCCGGTGGGCAACCCCGAGGCCACATTATGTTGCAGGCTGCGCCAGTCTCCATTCCTCATATGCTGCAAATAGTGACCGACTGATTCTACTCTAGACCTCTCTCCTCAACAAAAAAACATGAAAAAAAAAAAAATACTAAACTTAAACCAGCTACTCGGAAAACGCCCCAACCTCTCTGTGTCACATTCACTAACATTCGCGGTATCCGCACTAACCTTTCTAGCTTAGAATCATTCCTCCAAACTAACTCACCTGATATCTTAGCCCTGTGTGAAACTAACCTTGACCCGTCTATCCCCTCCTCTGAGTTCTATGTTCCTGGTTACCTTCCCCTCTTCAGGAAGGACTCCAACGTCCATATGCATAGGTTTGGTGTATATGTCAGCGAACACCTCCCCCTAGCTAGAGTAACATCTCTTGAATCCCTGGACCAGTCTTTCATGTGTTTCCATCTCTCACTTCTAAACTCCGTTAGCTATCTCTTCTTCCTCTACTGCTCCCCCTCCTCCTCTGACTGTTCAGTACTTGACAGCATCTCTGTCAATATCGACAAGGCCATCTCTTCTCACCCATCTGCCCATATTTTCGTGTTTGGTGACTTTAACGCCCACCACGCTAAGTGGCTCGAAAACTCTGTAACCGACACTGCTGGTGTCCACACCTTTAATTTTTCAATCTCCCAATCCCTTACGCAAGTGGTGGACTTCCACACGCGTTTCTCCAATAGCCCTAACGGAAGGGACACGCTACTAGACCTCTGCTTCACTTCCACCCCAAATTCTTGCACCACCAGACAGCTCTGCCCTCTCGGAAACTCTGACCACGCCGTAGTTTCTGTCAACATCTCGTTCCACTCCACCCCTACCCAAGAAACGCAGACCAGCAGAATATCCTACTGCTATCAAAGAGCAGACTGAGATTCGTTTCGTGACTTCCTATGCGACTTCCCTTGGAACAATGTTTTTAGTCTTCCCGTTGAAGACCGTGCATCAGAGGTCTACTTCTGGGTTAAGGCTGGCATTGATGCTTTCATCCCTGCCAGGAAATTTCAGCTTAAATCCCATTCGTCTCCCTGGTTCTCGCCCGCTTGCTCGGCCGCCATTGCCCACCGGAATCACTTCTTCCGGCTTTATCGTAGCCACGCGTCGGACCAAAACAGGCGCCTTTTCGCCTCAGCACATAATAAGTGTAAAAAGATACTTAACGAAGCTAAGATGCTGTTTGCTGCCAGAATGAAACAGCGCATAGCACCCTCTAAGTTCGGAGCCAAAGACTTCTGGCGTCTCTGTAAAAGCGTGCTCAACAAGAGCAAGTCCTCAATACCCCCACTAATCAACGAGTTTGAGGTCCTCACCTCCTCAGCGGACAAGGCTGAATGCTTTGCCCGTAGATTCTCGAGCAATTCGTGTCTGGATTCGTCTGGAGTCCAGACACCCCGATTTCCCATCTAGAACTGAGGCCCAATTGAATGACGTTCACATCACGCCCTCGCTGATTTCTATCATAATACCAAAACTTGACCCTCACAAAGCGAGTGGTGGGGACGGAATCCCAATCATAGTCTTGAATAAATGTGCCCCTGAACTCTCCTCTGTTCTTTCTAAGCTCTACAACCTCTGTCTATCTTCCTCCTGCTTTCCTGTCTGTTGGGAGACTTCTTCTGTGGTTCCAATATTCAAGAACACTGGTGAACCCTCGGATCCCGCAAATTACCGCCCTATCAGCCTTCTTCCGATCTTCGGCAAAGTGTTCGAAGCCATTATCAATGCCGAGGTCGTTCAGCATCTCACGGCCCACGGGTTCCTATCGGACAAACAGTATGGCATCCTGATATACTAACGACCATCACCGAGTATATATACAAGGCTCTCGACAAGAATGGTGAAACCTGAACTGTCGCCCTGGATATCTCTGAAGCATTCGACAGACTATAGCATGCCGGCCTTCTACGGAAACTGCGAAGCTACGGCATTACTGAACTTTTGTTGAACTTAATCCAGTCATTCCTCTCCAACCGCACACTGAAGGTGGTTTTAACCGGACATGCCTCCCAGAACTACCCTACAAACGCGGGTGTACCCCAAGGCTCTATCCTAGGTCCTACGCTCTTTCTAATCTACATCAATTATCTCCCCGATGCCATAAGATCACAAGTAGGCATGTACGCCGATGATACCACAATAAACGCTCGCCTCGATCAAAAATCTGGTGTTGATGATAAGGCGAACCTCGCGGCCGAGCTTGAAAAGGACCTCCAATCCGTGGTGGATTGGGGGAGGAAATGGCTCGTAAAATTCAATTCTTCCAAAACGAAGCTGCTGTCAATTAACCACCACAGACGACCGCACCTCCCTCCCATTAGCATGGAACAGGCATGCCTCCCAGAGAGTAAAACAATACGCCTTCTTGGCCCGACACTCTCAGCTGACCTCAAGTGGAATGACTACGTCAAATCCATTGTTAAATCCGCTGCTATGAAAGTTGGCTCTCTGTGCAGGGCCCGGAAATTCTTTCCGCCTGAATCTATCCTGCACTTATACAAATCTACCATTTGCCCGTATTTTGAATACTGTTGCCATATCTGGTCGGGTGCCCCTGCTACTCTCCTTTGGCTTCTCGACAAGGTACAGCGGAGGGTCTGTAATGTGATCGATACCGACTTAGCAGACCGCCTGCAGTCTCTCTCTCACCGGCGCGACGTGGCTTCCCTGTGTCTCTTCTATAAATACTTTCACGGCTTCTGCTCCGATGAACTTAGATCACTGGTGCCCCCTAGGTTCGAATTTGCACGAGATACTAGATTAGCAACTAGATCCCACCCTTTTACAGTGAAACCAATAAAATGCAACCGCAACTTCTACTCCAACAGTTTCTTTTCTCGCACTTCCCGACTGTGGAATTCCCTTCCACAAGACTGCTTCCCCGACGGCTATAACCTTCAGGAGTTTAAATGTAAGGTCAATAGACACCTCCTAACACACTAACCCTCCCATTCTCTCCAACTCTCTCCCATATGTACATCCTAACTCGTCTATCGCCCTCTGTAACCCTCTGCGCTATAGTGGCAGTGGAATGCCTTTCTTGGGGTGACATGATTAAAAAAAAAACATCAAAGAATGGAAATTTATTATTAATATTAAGTTCTAATGTAAATTTAAGGACGGAGAGACATTCATATTTGTTTTTATGTTGTGTAATTTGATCAATATTTTTAGCTAAAATAAAAATATCATCTATGTATCTTACATATATAGGGGGTTTATTAGTGTCATTAAGTATTTTATTTTTTAAATATGCCATATAATAAATAATTAGAAAAGAGGAGACCTAAAGAGATCCCATTGCAATACCATTTATTTGAGTGTAAGTATTACCTAGGGGGTTATGAATGTGTACTTGAGTGGTGCATGCTAATTTTTTTTTAATAGTAGGTTTAATATTGATTGGTGAGAGAGTAGTATGATTGTATACATCAAGGATAATGATGTCAATCGTTTCATGGACGGGAACATTAGTGAATAATTTTGGACATCCAAAGATGCAATTATTTGGTTGTTAGGTTTTACAAAATGGAGAATTTGTGTAAATTCATTCGTAGAGTTAATACCATATTTACTTGGAGGGTAGGGAGTAATTAGTTTGTTAAGTGTTTTGAAAAGGTTATATATTGGTGTAAGTATTTGTGAAATGATAGGTCGGAGGGGATGATCTTTTTTATGGATTTTTACATTTCCATAAAGTTAGCTAAGCTTATAGTCACTTAAAATCTTTTGAAGTTTATTGGATCCTGTTTCAGCATTGTTTGCAGTAATAAGTTTATTGTTGTGTTCTTTTTTAAAATTGGGAGATGGTACCATTAATTACTATTTTAAATTTATTGTGATCATCCAAAATGGCCTGTAATTTGAAGTGATATTCATGTTTGTTTAAAATAACAAATGCATTGGTTTTAACGTCGGATGACATTTTAGTCTCTCACGCCGTGTGACGTCTAGAACCGCATTGCAAATTTATGACCTGCGTCTGCTATTCGGTGACTGTTATCGGCGCATAGCAATGTTTTGTGACAACACAAGATAAGATTTCTTTATGTTAACTTATCTGCAACCACTCTGAAAATGGCTCATGTGAGCCGAAAGCTTAGCACCAACATAATAAAAAATTTCGAAATGTTGGACAAGTTTTGTCTTTATTTTCACCTGAAATTAAAGCCAAAATACGATGTTTAGAATGGCTCATGATTAAATATAATAGACATTCATTGTCTGCTATATTTAACAACATATGTTTAGAATATATATATATATATATATATATATATATATATATATATATATATATATATAACATAGTGATGATTCTTTTCTTTCCTATATATACATATATATATATATATATCATTACGATTGAGCACCGTAGAGAGGAAAATTTGAATAAAACAGTTACCACTTCGGCGATATATGCATGTCTTCAGCAATGAACTGACTTGCTTTGGTGACTGGCGTGTGTATACGCCGCTTATATAGATAACACGCTAAAAAATTTCATTTCGCTGATTTCATGTGCCTATAGCTTAGGGGTTAGCGACTCCGACTGACACTAAATTGGTCGAGTTTAGATCCCGGCCGAAGGCAAGTGGATGTCTAGCCACACTGATGAGTTGTGATACAGCTAAACAAGCTTGTATATGGATGACGTATATAAAATTGTAGAGACTTAAATTCGTTGACTGTTTTGTATATGTTGTTAGTATTCTCAACTGCCACTGTACATTTTTAATAATTGTTAACGGCATGAAGGCTTTCAAGAAAGCATCCCAAAAGCTGACAGAAATAAAACGTGCGGCTAGGGAAGGGACTCGAACTAAACCTAACGTTTCTTTATGGCTTGTGATCAGTGCGATCGTGTTTGACTCCCTAAAGCTGGTCTGGTCAGTGATTAAAGATCAGATCATCGACAGCAACCAGTTGACTATAATGCATTTCATTTGTCCGAACTGTCAGCGTGTGCGGGCCTCTAGGTCAAACCGAACAAAATACATGAAAACTCATGAAGCCAACGCTCAGTATCAGCACATTTATATGTACCATATGCAAAATCCTAGACGGCTTCATGAGCCACTGCCGGCCTCATAACCGATGAATTCTCGTAGAAAACCAACAACAAAAAAGAGGCTGTTAGCAATGATATTACTCGTCTAACGAGTCGACAGCCATCATATACGCACACATAGATGTATATATGAATGTTGGAAGCAAAAAAGAAGAAAGAAAATCAATAAATGTTTGGGGAAAAACGAAAGTAATATGTTACTTAAGTTTGTGGCTATATTCAGTCAGTTAAGTGCTATCGTGATACACGCTTGGGTGATCATGTCTCTTTTAATCTATGACTGACTCAGAAGAAGATCTTTCCGCACTTTTTTCCATTACTTTCTGCGGTAGACTGGTTGCCAACCCAATGTGTTCTGCTCTTCAAGCCATAGTTAGAGAAAGAAGAGATGGATTTATAATTTTTCCAAGGGTATTTGCGCGTATGTAAATGCAGCGAATTCAATAGGAACTCGAACTCGGCTCTTCGATTTTTCATTCCGAACTGATATCCATTGCACCACAAACGCACATCCTGGCTATATTAAGGGGTTGTATTTGAGCAGTAAATGGGATTTACGTTTTTATTGTCCTTTCAAATTGCTTCCCGCTGATCGTAATTCAAATGACAGTGCTGTTATCAGTAGGGTCTAAATTCAGAAAATGATGTGGTGTTATCAGTAGGGTCTAAAATCGCAACAAAATTGTAGTAGTCACAATCTCATTTTAAACGATCACAATGTAGTATTTAATACATTAGTATAGTTTTCCACCTGTTTATATACATCCTGTTTTTTGTCTATTCTTAACCACGACATAAATGAACAATTAACATTAACAGAAATCACGAAAATCAAGTTTCTTTTTTCAGCCTAAAATCTATTTTTCCTTTTTTCACTTAATTTTTTACTCGTTTATTAGTTTGTCTTTTAGGAAAATCAGAATTCTGATTTTAACAGATTTTATCGATAATATTATCTCTGTGCAAACTACACAGTAAATCACACATTTCCTTCTCCCACATACACCTAATAAATACACCGACATGAACAAATGTGAATGAACTCTGTAAATACACCAATAAAACAAAACTATGGATAGATGATTATTAAGCAAAATGCGTCTGTGATTAACAGATATAATCATAAGGTCACATTTCTGTACAGCATAAGAAAATAGGAATAATAATTTTAAGTGTGATTTTAAATACGTATTCGTGTGTCAATACCTACAAAAAACTAATGATGATAAATAAATGATCATGTTTTTTTTAAAATTTTAATGAGGTATATGTATTTATGGGGATGATATCAATACCTGTCTTTTTAAATTGTTCTCAGAAGCCATACAGAATACGTGTCTAACTTATTCAGGCAACAGCTTATTGTGTTGCATTTTATGGTTAGACTGCTTTTACTATATATATATATATATATATATATATATATATATATATATATTATTATATAAGTTATTTTTATTGGTGAATACAATGCATTCGTTTCAGATGCAGTATTTACTCCGGTGTATGTGTACGAACATATAAAACAGAATTTTTCTTGTGAAGAAATCGACGATTTTTTTCCTTATCAGATATATGTCAATATTATCTTTATGTAGAATTTATTTTATAAGTAGCTCGTCATTCTCTGTTGAGACGAAAGCATGGAGACGTAGATTTGAGCATGCACGTGGTGCGTATATGGTGCTATACATACACGTACAGAAGAAGGAAAGCATGAATTTGATAGTGTAGATAATAGGTATGTCTTTAGGCAAAAAGGAAGATATGTTGGTGTGTTCTTTGTCTTCTGGGAATACAAAGAAAAGAAAAGGGAATTTGATTTCCCTGATGGGTCGTCTTGTTGATATTTGAGTGAATTGATTAAAAAAAAGTAAAAGGAAAACTATATCTGTGTGTGTGTTATATAAACTGTTTTCCTTTTCATATATATATATATATATATATATATATATATATATATATATGCATTCGTATGCATGTATGCAAATATATTCATAGTATTTGCGCGCACATGTGTGTGAGTGTATGTGCGTGTGTGACAGAACGGCCGCTGTAGCGCGTATATCGAACTATTTTTGCAAACTATTAAGACCAAGTGCAATCATCATTGGCTAAACCTTGAATGTAATGAATATATAAACTATTTTTACGGAGCCAAGTTCACTGCGCATTTACTAAGATATGAATTTATTAACTTAGAGTGACTTAAACAATGATCTGAAGGAGATATTCTAAATAAAATGATATGCAATGTGCATATAATGACACACAAATCTTTTACCACCTCTGGTTGGCGTCTGACGAGGACAGTGTATCGCACATGCTTTCACACGTTGTTTAGATCTATATATATATAAAGAAAAAAATGTTTATATATATATATATATATATATATATATATGTGTGTGTGTGTGTGTGTGTGTGTGTAGTAGCTTGGAGCTACTTTTCAAATTTGTTCCCAAAATATTCTGGGTTGTGTCGAGCGAGGTCTTTTCAGCACTCCTAATAAAATATATATTTTAAAGAAAGATATGCGCATTCGAGAGACTTAATAAAGTAAATTTGCTCTCTGATATTGTTCGAACCTGCGTACTCCTTTGTAGGAGAATCGACCGTCTGGTCCGACGTAAGAACAGAGACACTTACAGTCCACTGTTCAATTACCTCTTAAAGAATACACATCCACTTGTTTAAATCTTTTCGAAATACCATATGTGTTCCATTCTCTATCCGAAACGTAAATAAAACAACTTCCGAAGAATTACTGGATTTTATTTTGTATCCAATATTATTTCTTATTACCCCATATATATATATATATATATATATATATATATATATATATATATTCTTTTACTCAAAATATGTACACTTGTATGTACCTATTCGAGTGATACAATGAAAAAGGGGACGTCGTACAACGATTATATAAATATATGAATCTATTTCTGTAAATCAATTATTCTTGAACTAATTGAGATCATTGCGTTCTGGATGGTGAATTCTGATAAAATCCCTATAAATACGTTCTTAGATTTGCTTATATGTCATAAGTTGTTAGAAGTGTATGCTCACCAGCTATGAATTGACCTAGCTACTCTCGTAGAATGTTCGACGAAACTATTCACACACACACACACACACACACACACACACACACACACACACACACACACACACACACACATATATATATATATATATAATCAATGGTTGTTCATTTGTGAGTGTACTTGTGTTTTCGGAATAAATGTATGTAGAACTACTTACCTTTATTTAGGTACGTTAGAAATTAAGTAAGAAATACAATGACATATAATAAAAAAAAAGAAAGAAAGTACAACAAAGTAAAGAGAAGGAGAATGTATCAGTGGGACACCTTATGAAAAAGTGGAATACAAATACTCAGACGACAAAATGATTTTTATATGAAGCCTTCGCATAGCATTTAATATTTTCCTATATCGAATCTATCAAAAGGCAGAAAGAAATAGGCGGGAAAACACTTTATCTATCCGGTAGATATGTTTAAATAACGCTCATTGCTATCTTTCTGTGTAACGCCATACCGTAAACTCCCACCCACTTCTTATCATCTAATCTCTTTTTTATTATTTCATTTTCGTTTTGACTTTTTATGTCTTTTACCGAAAATATTTCCGCCTATTTCCCTTAGGATTTCTTCTTCTTCATTTTGTTCGAGAAAAACCAGAATTTTAAAAGCCAGCCGAAGA
>JBBBDQ010001780.1:925000-960000 GCA_037127315.1 Ascarosepion bandense | reverse complement strand
AAGATATTTGTACATTTAATGTAATTTATAAGAAGTAAGTCTAACTCGTTAACCAGTCGTTGTCACTCTTCATCTGTTTTTAGTGTTTTCTAATTTTTCTTTCTTTCGCTTTCTTCTTTTTTTCCAATCATTTATGCTATTAATAACGCAACAATACTAATGCTATCAATATCATTTTAATAAACTTTAAGTTAATTACAGAATTTTTCAAAATTGTATAATTCCATTAATGGACATAATGATGATATCACTTAAAAGGCTCAAAGATCGAGCAGAGGGTACATTTGAATAAATATGACATTTCCACAATGGCAGAAAACCAACAATGTCTAGTGGTATTGTGAAATATTGGTAGAGTGACCTGTTCGTGTGGTAATGATGCTTTGACCTCAAACTATAACTGACCCGGAATCATAATCTTATGAAGGCTTTCTTGGATACACTAGTGCTCTTTTCATAACAGTAGTGGTATAAATTCATTATTATTGATTGAATAAGAGACAGAGAGACAGAGACAGAGCAGTGCGCCAACAAATTAACGTAAATGAAGTTTAGCACACTCATCATGACATCAGGCTAATAATAGTATACCAGGCACATGCATCACAGCAAAATGTGGGCGATACTGTGACAGGTTTTGATAAATAAATAAAAAAAACAGCAAATAACATTGCAGTTGGGCCCCAGTTACATATATCTTCAGGTTATGTAATCCAGTTCGCTCAAATGGTTTCTGATTATGAGTATTACAAATATAAGACTATGAATTTCAAGATGCTACCCTATTACTCCCACGCACGAGCAGAGAGGCACCGTACGTTATCCCTTCGAAACATGATTTCTTGACTAAGGTCAGTCAACTGAATATGTGGTACTGAACGGGATATTTGCTGTAGGCCATATGAATTCACCGATACAAAACATGCATGTTAACATCTCCAATCAGTTAGAATCAGAAGCCATGAGAGACAAGTCTGGTATAATATCAGGGCATTATTATTATGTCATTTTTCATTATATTTCGATTTCTGCTATGGTCGCACTACCTTCCAGGTCTGCGGGAAGATCTAAGGTAGGTCGTAGTGTGTCGTTATGGCTCCATTACATGTTTTTCTATCTCCCATATCTTCCTCGCGTTATATAGACAAAGTTCTCCTTAGTGTGTGACCTGTACTTAACAACACACTTTTTTGTATATCTCTTAAGTTTGGGTTTCCAGGTATTCTTTCAATGCTGTTTTGTTCCTTTTTTTTATCATTCCAAGTGCACCTACTATCACTGGCACGATTATTGTTTTCAATTTCCACATTTTTTCTATTTCAATTTCCAGGTCTTTATATTTTGACAGTTTTTCGAATTCCTTGGTTGCTATGTTACAATCCACTGGACAAGCCATATCAATCAATAGACAAGTTTTTTCTTTCTGGCTTTGAACAATAATGTCCGGCCTATTTGCTTCAATTTTTCTGTCTGTGTAGATGGTGTAATCCCATAGAATGGTGACATCTTCTATTTCTGGAACCGGTGCTGGGTGATGTTCATACCAGTGTTTGTTTACAGATTTTCCATAGTGTTTACACATTTTCCAGTGAAAATATTGCCCCACTCTATCGTGACGATTTTTATATTAATTTGGGGCAAGTACAGAACAACTTGAGATTAGATGGTCTATTGTTTCTTGGTGTTTATCACAGAACATGCATTTTGGATTCACATTATTATGTATAATATTTGCCTGAAAGTTTCTAGTGAAAAGACTTTGGTCTTGCGCTGCAAGAATAAAGTCTTCAGAAGCACGTAACCATCGATGAGTATTAACTTTATCAACATTGAATTTATTGGCACGTTCTGGATATTGGCCATGCAGAGGTTTGTCTTGCCAGCGTTGTTTCATCTTTTCAAGAGCTTTATCTTTGGCTTTCATTTTCATATTTTTTGCCACAATAGTTGGTTCTTGGCTTCTGTTTTGCTTTTCTACAGAATCTACTAAATGTAAATCTTGTTTGTATTTACTGCCTTATTTATTATTGAATATTTTTTCTTTTTGTTTTCATGTTGTTTGACTAATTGTATCATCCAATCCTTTGTTGTTTCTATGTATGTTCGTAATCCAATAGTTGTTGTCTTGTATGACGATTCTAGCTGAATAAGACCGCTTCCACCTTCTTTACGGTCTACATCAGCGTTTGGATGGTGCATTTTATGCTTAGAAAGAAGCTTTCTTGTTTTAGAATCCATTAGCCTGATGTCGTTTAGAGTCCAGTTTAAGATGTTGAAACTATATTGGACAACTGGGATTGCAAGGCCATAAATGGTCATAATTCTGTTGTTGTTGTTGTTGTTGTTGTTGTTGTTGTTGTTATTATTATTATTATTATTACCTATGTTGATATCTTCATTCGGGATATTAATCTTGAAAGAAATTGATAATCTTCACTATCTCGACACGAAACAATTACTACCATGTATTCAGTATAAGAATAAAAATATCACACAAGTTTTTTTGATCAACTATTCTAAGAACAGAGAAAAGCTAAAATCAGCTTGCAACCAAACAGGAAGCATCATAAAAAAAAACAGTGTTATAATATTACTATTTTAGGATTTATTTTAATAATTTTTATTTACACTGATGGCAGATATTTAATTTTGTAAATTTTTCACGTGTGCTTTTTTTTTTTTCAGTACATGAATGTATTGCCTGCTGGATTGAGTAAGATTTTTGTGTCACAAAATCTTAAGCAAAAAAACTCTTGGGAAATTTTAATTTAGAAATCGTAACTATTATCTGGGATGAAACATTAATCAGAGATGTCGATTATAAATATCTCACTATTTCAGTTTGAAAGTCACTAGTTATATGCGTAGACACATAGATGAACAGAAAAAAGAAAACATATAGATATGAGAAAATATACGTTTTCACTCCGCTTTATGTCTTTCATTTCATTTGTTGGTGTTTGCAAAATCTAATGTCAAATGAAGCAATCATTATCTTTCAAATGATGGCTACTATCAATACGTGACGTGAACAAACAAAATGACACTGGTACAAAAAAAAAACAATTTTCTAAACTTTTTTATACATTCAAATAAAGAATTTAAATTTACCGTAACCTCTAAAAGACTAACTTTTGCCTCCAATTATGTGCCAGTCAGATTTCTTCAGAAAAATGCCCTGGTGCAATTAATTCCCAATACTAATCCAGAAGATCAAGTGTGCATGTAACTGAATTAGATAAATTATAAATGTATGGATATGAAAGCTGAATAACAACCGTGAGTGAGCTGAAATATAACCTAGCTTAATTTTACGACGATAAAGATATTTTGGTCTATCACCCCTACATATATATATTTTTTTTAATCATATCGCCCCAAGCAAGGCATTTCACTACCACTGTTTAACAGGGGGTTACATAGGAGGAAAGTTATGAGAAAGAGTGACAGATTATAGGGCGTGTCACGAAGTGGGTAAGAGAAGTATGAGAATACTGATGAAAGTGGAGTAGACGGAGAAAGGAGCATGAGAGAGAGAATGCAGGTTATTGAGATAGGAGATGACTATTGGTTTTACATTTAAATTCTTGGAGATTGTAGCTGTCGGTGAATCAAGTAAATGGAAGAGAATTTCACAGGCGAGAAGTGCAAGGAAAAAGCTGATGGAGTAGAATTTGCGTTTACAATTTATTGGTTTCACAGTAAAAGGGTGGGACTTATTTTGTTTATTTTGTGACTCGAGTAAATGTATAAATAAGGGACACCAGTGAGCCAAGTTCATCAGAGCAGAAGCCGTGAAAGTATTTGTTGAAGAGACACAGAGAAGCCACATTGCGCTGGTGAGAACGTGACTGTATCTGAGCTGCCAAGTCGGGATCTATCATATTACAGATTCTTCGTTGGATTTTGTCAAGGGCACCTAAGTGTTTAGCAGAAGCACCCGACCAGATATGGCAGCAGTATTTAATTCACGGGCGGATGATAGATATATATATGTGCAGGATTGTTTCCGGCGGAAAAAAAATTTTGGTTCTACACAGAGAACCGACTTTCTTAGCAGCGGATTTAGCTATGGATTCTATATAGTCATTCCACTTGAAGTCAGCTGTGAGAGTTAAGCCGAGGAGGCGCAGTGTTTCGCTTTCGGGGATCCATGCTAATGGAAGTTAGGCGCGATTATCTGTGATGGTTAATAGATAGCAGCTTCGTTTTTGGAAGCATTAAAATTCACAAGCCGTTTCTTACTCCCAGTCCGCCACGGATCAGAGGAACTTTTCCAGCTCGGCAAGGAGGTTTGCTATGCCAGCTTTGGCAGATTTTTGGTCGATGCGAGAGTAAACTGTAGTGTCGTCAGCGTATATGGCTACTTGGGATCTTATTACATCTGGGAGATCATTAATGTTGATAAGGAAAGGCATAGGACATAGAATATAACCTTGAGGGATACCCGCGTTCATATGATAGTACTGGGAGTTCTGTCCATTCAATACTACCTTCATTGTGCGATTTGAAAGGAATGACTGGATAAAGTCAAATAGTTGTCCAGTTATACTATAACTTTGCAGCTTGCGTAGAAGGCCAGCATGCCAGAATATATATATATATATATATGTGTGTGTGTGTGTGTGTGTGTGTGTGTGTGTGCATGCGAATTGATATTAAATGTGAAGTGTTCATTATCTTGTCATTCTATCAGATTCTAATCCATATTTGATATATATATATATATATATATATATATATATCATGAAGTCAGTCATTGGCGAGGATAATAAAAAACATCTACTTAATATAAAATATTAACCGCTAGATAAGTATAAAAATTCAATGATGTTGTCCAGAGCAATATGATATCTACAAATGAAAACAGAAATCTTTTTCCCCTGAATTCGGTACAGATATTTTCCTCGGAATCAGATTTACCGTAACTGGCAAATTATATATATATATATATATATATATATATATATATATATATATATATAATTATTAACCTATTAGCCGGTTATTGGTCAGAAAGAAATTATAGCATTTATATAATATAGAGCTTTGAAATATATTTTTGTTCGAACGTCAATCGTTTACGCAACCTTGGTTTAAACTTTTCGATATGTTCAGTCGTTTTATATTCTCCAATGCTTTTTTCAAACGCACAACTGGAAGTTTAAAATAACTGAAATTTCAAAATAACGGAGAATCCGGTCAAGTATTGTAATTACTTTCATTCGAGTTTGGATAATCCTAAAATATATTTTCTGAGGCGTTTACAATCGGATATTACTTCTGACCTTCCATTTATTAACTTTTCTCGTTCTGGTAATAATATTTTGGCTAATCTCTGTTCTTGGCAATATCTGCAGACATCATCACCGTTGCGTGGTCAGGCCTTTTTTAATATGTTCCATCTTATATCAGGGTCTTTGTTTTTTGTTTTATTTATACATGAAAAAAGGTGAAATGGCAACAATAATGTATGTATCAATCCAGGCTCTGGTTGGCCTTGCACATCAGTTAAACAATGAAATAAAGTTGTCTTGTTTTAACTGAAAACTTGCTCTATTCAACAGTGTTATTTTTTACTTGAATCAGTTGTAATTTCAGTGAAAGTATTCATTGAAATACGTAAACTTTCATATATTTTATCCATGATTTCACCATAAAAATAATTTTGCTTTTCACATTTAATATTCAGGAATCCAAAACACATTACTCTAGAATAAGATTTTAAAATAATGTCTTAGATTCATGGATCCTATGTATGTCATGTCAACACACCCAATCTGCAACCTCATTTGTCTGTATAACTCCGCATATCTGTATCGGTATATATATTTCATTCATCTATGTGCACATTCGTATTTTTATGTTATTGACAGTGTCTGTATTTCTGCACATAAGAAGTGTTTGCACAATTAAGAACTTGACTGTTCTAACTATTCCAAATCTCCTCTCAAATTCGGTGATTTCCTATATAAAAAATATGCAACATGTCTTCATATAAAGTAAATACAAAATTAAATGTTTTTAAAATCCATATTAATATACTTTCTTTTTGATGTTATCAATCAAAATGTGACAAAAATATTTTAAGAGAAAACAGGGGAAAGAATCAGCTTAAATTAGAAAGCTCTGCAAATATGGGGGAAAACTAAATAAGCATGCATAGATGTCAAAACAGAGACTGGAATATTTATAATAGCATTATGTAGTTTGATATTTTTTCATTTCAATTTCATTTAAAATTTTACGATAATATTTTAAGTTTGCTTTATTTTGTTTTATTTTTCGAATTTAATTAAAATAAAGCCGCAGTAAGAAGGCAATAAACGATAAAATTGTTTTAAAAGCGAAGAAAAGACGACCAAAAAGAAGAAATCAACTTATGAATGTTTACTGCAAAAGAAAGAACAAAATTTCTTTAATTCCTAAATTGAGTTGCCCCGTTGTACAACTTCATAAAACTCCATTCATATATAAAATCCTACGGAAATTTAAAGCTCATATAGAATAGAATATCTTTATCTTTTCTTTCTTATTTTTTATTTTATTTATTTTCCCTTTTTCTTCTTTCATCTGTTATTTATAAAACAGATTTCGCTAATGATGTGATACAAGCATAAACAAAAACTGTGTCAGCTAGTGTTAAATTCTAAAGAACAGGCAGGAAATAGACATGCACGAACCACGATAGAGAAATGTTGATATAAATAGAGAATGAAAGGGTAATTTGATTGTGCGTTTGTCTTTGAAGAACTATCTTATAAATCCTATTTCAACATTACTCTCATTTTAAAACACTTCGTATCAAAATATTGGTCAACGTTGCTCTTTAATTTCTTTTACAGTAAACTTGATGTATGGCCGCTTCCAAGAAACCACATTTTGAACCTTCTGCGAGCGGCGTTCACTGGGCACACAAAGGTCATTTTATATTGGACTGGCTTCTTGAAATACAGACGTGGAAATTCCTGTTTGTCATGCTTCAATGATAGCCGTGAATGAGTAAACAGCTGAAAAAGCTGTCTGAGGTGATGTATTCTCCATGTACGGAGAAGTCATGTAAAATAATTCGGAGATACAGGTGAAAGTTAAATGTTAGAAGTTAAGAATCAACTTTAAGATATTTTTTCCGTCGGTTGTGTGAGTTCTGCTGCCATTTTTCCATGTGTCATGATAAGATAAATGACAAAAGATATTTACTGCGGATACTTTCAGAAATTTCTATGTCACCTTCGATGTAATTACCAAAAAATGCACAAACGCCATATATAAGTGCTATGAGTAGGTGATGAATAAGAGATGGAGCCACGGCACCTTGGAGAATCACTTCGGGACTGGAATCAAAAATATAGCTTTGGGAAAGAGCAAATATGTGTGTATGTTTTCTATTGAAGACTTCAGCTTTGACAGTTTTGTACGGGTATTTCATCGCTAACGCTAAAATATCTATCTATCTATCTATCTATCTATCTATCTATCTATCTATCTATCTATCTATCTATCTATCTATCTATCTAGCTATGATTTCTGTTTGGCGACCTAGATACCTGCTCATTGAAAGGTTGGTGTTGCACAATCTTCTTTATCTCACCAATTTTAAAAACTGAGAATTTATACATTGCACAAAGATCAGTCGTTCACGCACAACACACACACACACACACACACACACAATTACCAATATACACGCTTATATGCTCTGATAAGAACACGAACATTTATAAGAGAATGCATACACACACAAATCCCAGCATAGACGCATTTGTAACTGCAAACGCAGACATACAATGAGATGTTGAATGCACGCTTTAAATGCATAAAAAGCAAATAAAGAGTTAGCAGTTACTGATCCTGTGTCTGCGTGTGTATTTGTGTGTGTGTGTTCTTGCGCGCGTGTGTGTGTGTGTGTGTGTGCTTCTTATGGGATTGAAAATAAGTGTAAATTTTGCAATAAAGCAATTTATGTTTAACTGGTTAACTACAACAAATGGTTGATAAAGTGCATTTCACATTTTGCTGAACATTGTACATAGTTACACCACCAATGTTTTGTATTTACAAGCTTATAAAACCTCTAACCACGCGTGTGCCTTTCCAGTTTAATGTGAATGCATTCATGATCTAATCAGCATTGGCGCATGTATTCATTCGAAGTTAAACAGGCCTACTTTAAATATCGGTTCATTTCCATTGGCCAAAGGTTGACCTAACTCCGTTTTAAATGACTGCAGTTGAACTCTTCTTGACTTTTGACCTGATCCGAATTTCAGAACTCTTGGTCATTAAGCGGAGTCAGGCTTTTCTTAATTTATTCCATGCTATACATTTCCCAGAATCTTTCAACAAAACCGTTCATCCTCATAGCATAAGCCTATAGCTTCAATGTGAAGACATCTTTCTTTGAATATTTCAGCAAGGCAAAAAAAATCTTTAACTTTTGGTTTCACATTACTAGACCTTGTTGAGGTTAAGATCGGAGAAGAAAAACAAGGAGAGTTTCCATTTTAAAACAGTGAGCGTTAACACTTACAAACAAAAGTCATGTAATTGATAATTGCCAACGGATCGCCCAATAGGAATAATTAAACCAAGCAATAATTCTTCTTTTATAGTAAATTTGAAAACGATACATGCTTCAGTTAGTCAAACAAGCGATAATATTACGAATATTGAATCTCTTAAAGAACACATACAGACATTACTGCAAACAAATTTAAGGGCGCACAATACAGGCACACATGCTACAAGTATATATAGATGTGAGTGCGTATCCATAAACTAATGTAATCCAAAGATAATGATGAAAAAACATTTACTTTATACAACAAATATCTATTTTTAACATAATATAGTTCTTGATTAATGCGTTTAGTTCAGTGGTCAGAATTAATCATATAGATCGAACATTATACACTAAGAATTTTTAGATTAAAATTCAGATATTATCTAAGTGTTTTCCTACGAACTTATCAATGTGTCCTCATATATATATATATATATATATATATATATATATATATATATATATATATATATATTATCGGACAGAATTATTAGACAACCCAAGTGTTTTATAAAATGATGTATTTCATACTATTTTTAGTATTTATTGCCAAGTGAATAATTGTAAATAAAAATAGAATGGTTCTTTTGTTAATACTGCACAATAACATGCGCATCAAATGAATTTATAAATATTTAATAATTACCTATATTGCAATTACACCAATGAAAAAATGAAGAAAATTTAGAGCGCTTTGGACGAGTTCATTTTTGTCTCTTTGCCTTGGAAAATTTTGCAAAATAATAATAACAAAAGAACCATTCTATTTTTATTTAGAATTATCCACTTGGCAATAAATACTAAAAATAGAATGAAATACATAATTTCTTTTAAAGATTGGGGTTGTCTAATAATTATGGCCGGTAGTATATATATATATATATATATATATATATATATATATATATATATATATATATATATTATTATTATTATTATTATTATTATTATTATTATTACATGTTATGTTTAGTAGGTACACATGTTTAAGCATACATCCAAGTTTCTACAGTAGCATAAGTTTCTCAAATGAAATGTAAACAATGGCCTCAAAAATATATTAGCAAAATTTTTTTTTTACTTAAAGAAAAGATCATGCTTTAAAAAGGACTTAATGTTAAACCTTATATCTACCTAAACCTTCTTGATGACAATTTGGAAATGAAATGAAGCCATTCATTAGAAAGTGAACATAATCTATTCAAAGGAAGAAGAATTAAAAATGCAAAAATTTATGAGTCTTCCAAGCTTAATGCCAATATACTGGCATTACTTGCTTAATTAATACTACAAAAATATTGCCTCATCCACGACTTACTATTCACTTTTCGCCTTCTCCATGAGTGGTCGCTATTCACAGTCATATAACTCTGTTGGTACTCCTATTTCTTTTATAGCTGGAAGTGATGGATTCATGCCTTTAACAAGGTGCAATATTCGGGCGAAGTAGAAGTCATTTAGTTAAGTGCCATACGTGATACACGCTTTGGGCGATCATGTCGCGAAAGAGACATGACTGACTGGGCAGAAGATTATACCGCAGTAGTTTGCTTTTGCTTTCTGCGGTAAACTGGTTGCTATAGAACTCAATCTGTCCTATTATTTAACCCATAACTGGAGGGAAGAGACGGATTAATACTTTTCCCAAGGGTATTTGTGCGTAAGTGAATGCATCTAGAATTCGAAATCGGCTCTCCGATTTGTAGTTCCGAGTCAATATCTATTGCACCACAACGCACATCTGACTGACTGACTGACTGAAGTAGAAGACTCAGTCAAAATTTGAATACTATCTATCTATCTATCTATCTATCTATCTATCTATCTATCTATCTATCTATGTGTGTGTGTTTTGTTCCGACATTGTTTCGTATTACTAGGAACGTTACTTTTAATGTTTGAGTTGACATCCCTCGTTTTAATTTTCTTAATCACTAATCATAAGCCTAGATCGAGAAGTCCTACAAAAGGAAAATTAGCTTCACCACGGGAGTCATATTACGTCTCGAGGAACATTTCAAGGAAATAAAAATAGAGATGTCAACTTAAACACACTAGTCTTTATGTTGATGACCATGTTAAAATTAGAGTAACGTTTATAATAATAACAATAATACACAGGTGGTGTAATGGTTAGCAAGCTTGTCTCGCTAGAACTATTGCAATTAAGTAGTGAGTTCGATCCTCACTGGGTGCCCCATACTTTCGGCCTTGTGCCACATCTAAGCTGCGCTTAGTAAATTACAATAATACACAGACACATATGTGTGTGTGTGTGCGTGTGTGCGCACGCGCTTGAGTGTATGTTTATGTGTATATAAGTAATCATGTTACAGATTATTTGAGGGCAAAAATGAATCGATATCGGGTGTCTACAACAGAAGTATGATTAGTTGTTCAGTTTATTGAGTGTAAAAACTATATCCTCCGTTTATCGATTTTAAATATTTTTTATGAATGGTCACTAAAGGCATCTGTAGTGGTTATAAATATTAGATGAAGAAAGCATTTCAATTTATTTTTGCATAAAGAAATATCAATGCTTATTTATATTAATAAATGTGTGGTTTCGAGGTCTTTATTGCTTTTTTATCAATGAAAATTATACATAATTTCAGATGAGAAAAAAAAAGAGCTTTAGTTTACACTCCATAACAAAACCGAACCAATGTCCGGAAAGCTGATCATAAAAAAATTACGCTCACATTGTTTCCTATAAAGGCATGAATGCAAGGCATACTACACACAAAATGGCAACGTTCTTACTAAATTAGGGTTTCACCATGCTTAAAGGCAATTTTCAGGTCTGAAGATTGCTTTCAATCATGAAACAGATTGTCGCTAATGAATGTTGACCTCAGTGTGCACTTTTATATTTACACACAATTTACCCCTTATATTGAGCACTTTATTCTATGAATATAACACACCTTAGAACTATATTCTTATCATATGTATATATATATATATATATGTGTGTGTGTGTGTGTGTGTGTGTAAACACACACTCAAATATAGATAGATAGATAGATAGATAGATAGATAGATAGATAGATAGATAGATGAGGAAACAAGATTATTCAAGTATGACTTCTAATGAGGTTTGGAATTTGCAAACTCAAAACTCAAACGTATTTTAATTTCAAACTCTATTTCCTTCTGATATTTCTTGTCTGTTTGAAGAAGTAAAAAGAGTAATGAATCCGAACAGAAAGAATAAACATGAATTCGAGTAAAAGGAAAAAAGATAAACAAAAAATTTTAGAATATAAAATAGGTTGCTCAACTCATTTTCGATAACTAACTTTTAAATTGAATTTTTAAAATAGATAAGTTTTTCGAAACTTTTATTTTAGTTTTATTTAAAAGTTAAATGATTAAATTTATTATTTCTAGTAACCAAAATACTCTGATGTATTTCAAACAGAAATTATATTGATTGGGATCTAACATTTTGATTTTTTTTTAAGCTTTTCAATTTTTCAACCAGTTTCTTTACCGTCGACACATTTGTAAACAAAAGTTAAATCTCGGTTTTAAAAATCCTGCAAAAAAAAAATATATATTTGTAACACATTATTTTTAGAAAATTAGCAAGCTTAATGTTATTTTAATCTGATTTACACTAGTATTACTTTTTTATAGCATGAAATTTAGAATAAAATTATTTCTTAATGACAGAGCTGAACTTTCTGACCTGTCCCGCCGTACTTGAAATGTGTTAACAGCTCGACAGATGCGAGATATGATAATTGTATGGCGATCAAAAGTGAAATAATTGTACATTTTCCGGTAAGGGGAAGAAACCGTGAAACACATGACTTTTTAATGTAAACATAGAAATTACCATAGAAAATAAAAATTCAAATACACACAAAAAAATTAAAAACTATTTTTAAAATACGATGGCTAGATGAGTTGTATAAATATAGTCTTCATTTTATAACCGACCAGCCTAACATCTACAAGCCTTGGAAATATTTTAAAATATTTTTGAAACTTTATAATTATTATAATTAAAAAATAAACAAATATAAAAACAATCCTTTTAAAATTTCATTATTAATCGAAAAAAATTATCTTCAGACTATAATATCTGACATTTATATTATTTATTAAAGTAATTAAAAGCTTATCTAATTAAATAATGCCATAGTTTTATTGCATTTTTATTTTACTATTCGAAGAAGATTTTCGGTATAAGGGGCTGAATGTTTTTTTAAAAAATAATACATGATTTACATTCCTCAATGTGTCCTGCGTTTAACTAATAAAACCAATTTGGCCTACAGAATTTAATTTCTTGAAATTTCATGAATTTACGTAGAGGGGGTGGGTAACAGATGTAAAAACATATTATTTTTACCAATATTTTAGAAAAGTAATACTTTCAAAAATAATTTAATTCATTTGTGAATAAATCCTGAAAGTTTCATTAACATCGGAGAGTTATTTGATTTTTGCAAGATTTCCAAATTCATGTATTTGTTACCGAAAAAAAAGTTAGTTATGTAATATTACGTTTTCCATTGTAAACTCTCGTAACGATTTGGCTCCCGCTAACGAAAATAAAAACAAAATTTTACCAAAATTTCGAACGTGTTAGAAAGGACTAAATTTTTTTTTTTTTAAATCATTAAAAATACTTTGATCTTTCTTTTTATTCATAACATAAACATTTTAATGGAAAAGGTTTGTTTTTATTAAGTTTAGGACATTTTTTCTTCATGCTATGAATTTTTTTAGCGATTTAGTGAAGATACCTATAAAAATGTAATACAAATAAAAAGATACTGACACTAAAAATATATAATAATCAACAATAGAGTAAATAATTACGAGAAGGTGACTGAACAAAATAGCGCTAAAGAGAAAGAGTTGAAGAAAATAAAAAAGTTAAAAACAAAGAAATTTGACAAAGAATAAATTTTGAAATCATGAGAGATAAATGAAATAACTAAAGTGTGAGTAATTTTGGATAATAACGGTAATTCGAAGTAATAGTAGGTTATTTTCTTTTTGACAGATTAGCACAGATGACCAATTGACTTTAAATGGCTTTATTCCCTGTAACCTTTGCTCTAATAAGTATTTTCAGAGGGAACCTTGACCCCTAAAGAGCTTTTTCAGAAAATAGACGTGTCGCGTAAGGGTCAAAGACAGAAGGGAAATATATAAGATAAAGAGCTTCACTGGATAAGATATCAGTAACTTACAAGAGAGCACGGTTGCGGAAAATTTCTCTCTCTGTCTCACTCTCTTTCCTCCACTCTCTTCTCTTCTTTCTCTCTCTCTCTCATTCTCTCTATTTCTTTTTTCACTGTTTTTTTACCAACCTCTCGTGAAGAGCTGTAGATTTTTACTCAGCTTCAACTAGACTGTTATAAAGGGTACTCCCACTTGTATGGGACACCTAAGAGTATGTAGGTATATACCGTCTCGCTAGCTATACAAGTGGGAGTCCGCCCTTAATTGTTAAAATGGGATTTCCCGATTCTAAAATGATTGGGTCAGAATTTGTCTCAACAGTCAATAAACGGGGAGACCTTAATAAAAGTGGTTCGAAAATTCATGTAATGATTGAAAAAGTGTTAAATTAATAAACGGTGTAGTGTAAGAAAATTTTCATAAAACTAAAATGTCCCCGCGTTGTATTTGGCACTGAAAATGAGTAACTACGCTATATCGCATCCATCTTTAGTGTACTGCCGGTCCAAAAATACAAGTCACTAGCGATGAATGCGATTTTAGCAGGCATTTGCAAGTGTAAGCTTTCAAAACTAATTTGTATATGTGTGTGTAGAGAGAGAGAGAAAGAGAGACAGACAGAGGGAAAAAGTGAGAGAGAGAAAAAGCGAGAGACTGTTTTGTCTACCTCTGTCAATGTAATCACTTACATCATTTACTTATTTGAATAATTAATTATTTTAATTTTCATACCGTTTCTCCTATCTATCTATCTATCTATCTATCTATCTATCTATCTATCTATCTATCATGACTTTGTTTATATATATATATATATATATATATATATATATATATTTATATAATCGAGTTTTCTTACCTCTTGCTTGCCTCAAAAGAGATAATTCACTCACTTCTCGATGTCCCATCAGTAATTACTTTTAGATTGGTACTTTTTTCAGAACGGAAAATTATCTTTGGCCTTTTTAATTTTTTTCCTCCTTGGTATTTTTCATTATCCTTTCTCTTTCCAGTTTCTCCTTCCATTACCCTTCTAGGTTTATACATTATGCCTTTTCTTCTCTCTAATAAGTAAATATGTATGTAATGAATGTAGCGAAGTAATACTGTGTGACATGTCCCCTTCGTTATTGCGATCCTGTTTCCATAACTGGTGGCTGAAAAGCGACAAAGATGAGAAAGGATTTTTTTTTCATTTAATCCATTTTCATCGTTGTCGGTGATGTTGCAATTATTGCTATTTTTATTTTTATTTTTTTGTACATGTTACACACACGTCATTTTTTGGTGTTTCCCATGAGGAATCAAGGGACAACAAGTCGACGCAATTCTCCAGAACTCTCCTCGGTATTTTTGTTGTTTTAATAACGCCGTCGTGTGGAATTTCAATTCTCTCTTCTTTTTTTTTTTTCGTAGGTTTGTTAGGAAACATTACAATATCTATGATAATGTCAATTGCCGCCTTTATATGTCATACATTTTTTCATTTCTGTATTTTTAGCTCTTCCATCTCTTTCAACTCCCCTTGCTGAAACGGGGCCAACCATTATTTAATGGAATTTCATTTTGTTTATTTTTGCTTTAGTTTTATGTCTCTCTCTCTCTCTCTCTCTCGCTCTCGCTCTGTGCGTGTGTGTGTGTGTGTGTGTGTGAGAGAGAAAGAGAGAAAAAGACAGAGAGAATGAGTGCATATTTGGTTCCAATGAATGCAAGAAATTTTTAATCATATTTCTTGTCATTACTAACATATTACTTTATCTAATATCTATCTCAATTTTAAAACGTTTAATCTTACAAATATCCCATTGAATTACTTTACCTAGTCTTCCTCCTCCTCGACTATCACGTTGTTATTATTATTAATAGTAGTGGTACTAGTAGCAAAATTTTCAAGTTCATGTGATTTGTTGATTGATTCACTCCGTTACCAAATACTTTACATGAAATAAATAATTTTATTTTCAGTAAAATTGAGCAAATTCAACTGAGAAAGTTTTTCTGGGTATGTGAGCTATGTTCATGAGCACGATCTTTTGAATTGCAAATAATGATGAATTCCCTGGGATTTTGTTAATGTGTGTATCAGTATTTTTTTTCATCATTCTTCTTCTTTATTCTTAGCGATCCGATTATTATTGGAATAGTCGTTGTGTTCGAATGTCACATTTTTACAATTTCAAAAATTAGAATCATGTGCATATTATGAGCCGTTGTCAAATTCTTTATGACTGTTCGTTTGTCCTAGTGAGTAAGGGAAAAAGAGGCGTTTGTACATGTTACTCGTTTATATTTATTTCTAAATGTATTTAGTACGGATGTATTTGAACATTTATATATACATGCATACAAATTTTTAGATGTAATTAATTTTATATACAGTCACATTTATGTATATAGGTGTATAGTTGATACGAGATAAAGAAGAGCAAAGAAGAACATAGAATATATATATATATATATATATATATATATATATATATATATATATATAGGTGCGATGTGCAAATTATCGCCATGCGTGTTGCCTGTTTCAGATTTTGTCAACTGCATATTATATTTGGGTCAGTTAGGCAGCGTCTGTGAGAAAAAAAACGCAATTCACATCGCCAGGAATTTGGAAACATCTTGCTGTACTGCTTGGAATTCGCGGTGGAAGTATTTGGTTGGATGTTAATCTGAGGACAGTGAAGAAGACTCAGAAAGAGCTGGATGAGTTGAATAGTGATTATAAAGGTACGGCATATTGGAAAACTCATTTTGATCATTCTGATAAAAAAAAATTCCAGAATTTGCTGGCGACATACTCAAATTTGAGCAGTTACTGCTGTCCTATGTCAAGTAGGAGGCTGCTAGAAAACCCTATGCCCGATAACATGACTCTGCCCCATGTCACACAAATAAGAGAACCCAGTTATGGCTGTCAGACAATTTTGCGACTACATCACCCCTTACACCTGGCTACCTAACTCACCAGACTGTAATCCCTTGATTATTATGTGTTTGTGGCGCAGCTGAGCCGAAAGACTAACAAAATTCCTTTTAACACCAAAGATGAAATGAAGGCAAAGATTATGGCAGCATTAACCAACTTAAACAAAGAGCCTGTTCAGAAGAGTTGCAGAAGATTCTGGTGTTGTCTACAGGCACTGGTTGAAACCAATGACGAATTTATTTAATAAATTTACTCTTTCGTATTTCAAGATATGCTTGTGTAATTTGGTAAATATATCTGTTAAAATGAGATGTCAGTGTTATTTTCATTTATGCGTCAATTTAGACGACAACTTATTCATTACACCCCTTATGTTTGTGCGCATATATATATATATATATATATATATATATATATATATATATTGAACATTATTTTTACCGATACTCGTACGAGTATCGGTAAAAATGATGTTCAAAATAATTTATTACAAATTGTCGGTTGCTTATAACCAAGTTTCGTTAAATATATATATATATATATATATATATATATATATATATATATATATATCGGTGACGCCTAACGAAAAATTGAAATAAGAATATCCTGGATGCTAACGAAAAGAAAAACATTTATTTTGTGGTTAGACGAATTCAGTGTGAACTGTTTTTATTAAGCATTAATTGAAGTGGAGCCATGAGCAAGTCATAGTGAATTTATGGCGAATTCTTTTGGGCAAAACCCAAAATCTGTAGAAGCCAAACATGGAATGTCAGTTAAGGGAAAGGCGCCGCTATTTCTATGGAAGTAATTTTATGTCCTTTTTTCATTGATGCATATATTTGTGCGTATCTGTAGTTTATCAATGAAAGAATAATGCCTTTTATCGATTTCAGTATCCATTGTGAATTGATATTTTTGTCTTGTGAAGATAATATGTGCTACAGTATTCAAAGAATCTGTTTGATTTAATTTTTGTAACTTGAGCAAATATACAGTTAAATGTAATTTCAATCTGAAACCATGTCAATCTGTTAAAACGAAGCCATTCATTCATATGTATGTAATTCTAAGTTACTTCATTATTTACCCAAGAATAATTGGTGTGCTACAATTATGATATTTTTTATGATTATTACTTTACAGCTTTCATATATTCTTTCGATGTAGACCCAAAATTGAAAATGCAAAGTGATATGTCACAACCTTATGGCCTGGACAAAAATGATTTTTCTCTTTCATTCGAAACATGAAATTTTCAAATAGAGAACTACTTTATATTAAAGCAAGTATTTCATAAATTATTTAGTAAACAATGAAGTAATTTGGGAAATTACGTATTAAAACTCTGTTGGGTGATATGTATATAACCCCTTCCATGGTTTCTGTTATCATATCTAACATAGATCCCCACAATGAATGCAGACCCGATGCTATTCCTGTATATAGACATTAACAAATGGACCTCCGTCTGGATCCTGTTCTCTCTAATCTGTATAATAAATGCTTTGCTGCTTCCTGCTTTTCTACCTGCTGAAAGTCATCATCTGTTCCAGATTTTAAAAACTCTCGTGAGCTATCCGTTCCTTCCAAGTATCAGCCTATTCACCTCTTTTGGGCAAACTCCTAGTCCCTAATCAATGCCGAATTGGTTCATCATCTTTCATCACAGGGCTTTATCAGACAAACAATACGGCTTCGTTTCTCCAGGTCAACTGATGATGCACTCTACCTCTCATCAACATGGCTGTTGCTAAGTGACTCGTTGTGCCTTCTCGAGTTAATATTCTTAGTTGACATGAAGTAGAAAGACTATATTGAATCAATTGCTAGGTCAGCTGCTAAGAAATTCGGTTCAATGTATCGTGCGAGATAATTTTTATCTCCAGTGTCTATCTTATATATCTATAAGTCTACCATTCGTCTAAGCTCAGAACATTGTTGCCACTAGTCAGGTGCCACTGTTATTTATTTAAACTCCTGATAAGATCCAAAGGAAAATCAATTTTAGAAGTATGGATATCTTAAAATATTTCCCAAACTGCATAACAAAAAACACTATATACAAACACAAACACACACACACACAAACATACACACACACACGCACACATACGCACACACCCGCACACGCACACACTCACACAGATATATAACAGGTATCACCCCAAGAAAGTCAGTAAAGCTACTAACGCTCAAGGGTTTAAAAGGTGGAAATGAATTACGAAGAGAAACAGTAATAATGAGCAGAAAGAGAAAATAGTAATACTTCCAATATGTAAATCCTAATCCTAAATAATTTGTACATCCAACTTTACAATATGTGATTACATTGATGTCTGCCTTACATCCAACATGACTGCTCATTTCTCTCCCAGTCTTTCTGTTCATCTGGATTAAAATATCTCTCTTAATTGCTCACAAATACCTACATTAACGTTTCATTTGAAACCGAGCAAAAAAAGGCTTCTAAACATGCCGTTTTGTATATATTTGCAAAAAAATAGATTCACACGTACAGAAAAAATAACTGTTTTCATCTTCACACACGCATAACACTTTAGTTACAATCTCTAATGAACACGAGAATCTTGATATAATTTTCACTTTCCCATCATTTTCTGTGCAAAATATTCTCTGCCTTTTCTCCCTTAAAAAGCTGGCAGGAATGAAAAATCTATTGAACTGCGCAAGGTTTAGCACAATGGTGTATTTCTAGTTGGCTTATCGAGCATGGATGCAAAAGCTTGTGAAAGAGCACACTAACCTAGCCTACATTATATAGCCATCTTATCTTTCAAAAGAACAACAAATAAACAGTAAATGTAACGGTGTATGTTCCGTATGTTTTTACGAAAATGTTTAATATCTGAACAGAAATCGCCGAATATTTACTACGCGTAGAGTTCAGTCACTCTTCTTTTATATACAAGTGAATCGATGTTTACAAATATGCATCTACACGCTGCACATGCACTACCAAAAAAGAAAAGTATATTAATGGTGCAATGTTTGCAAACCGTTAACACTGTTTTGACTAATTACAGTGAACATATATTTGTTTTTTCTTTAGAGTTTATTACGGTGGAATAAATAATAAAATCATCCGAAGTTCAACAAACAGAAACTCACAATGAAACTAATGCACACACTAACACAAATTAGTGAACGGACATCAGTTAAAGCAATCTCCAAAAATTCATTTCAGTAATACTTTCGGATTCTTTGAAGAATTAACTCATAGAACCAATTTACTCGAGCTACAAATAAGATAGCTCTTCAAGAGGACGACGAAGAATATTACTCGTTTGGTCTCATCCTCCTGAGCCTCGCCATATCCTCCCTTGGGGGAAACGAAAGAGAATGAAAGAAAGGCATCCAAGGGTGAAAGTCAATCGTGAGAAAAAGGTGAGGCAATATCTGAATGAAGCCGCGTCACCTACCCATTCCTCAACTGCCACCGACCTGCAATGCCGACCCAAAATGACTTGGCACCTTCCATTCTACTGTGCAGCTGTGTTCTGGCAAGACGATGTCATAAGCAATAATGTTCATTTATCATTTACCAGGCCACCACCCTCTTCCCACCAATACCACCATGAACACCTTCACCATTATTGTAGCCATAACCACCGCCATCTCGGACTGGCAGAGAGTAAAATCGAAAAGAGTGGTGAAATTGGAAACAAGAATGAAATATTGTGGGATATGAGTGAAGTGAAACGAATTGATCAGAAGAAAAAAGGTGAAAGGAAAAATAATTGAAAAATAAAGTTTTTTTTTCTTTTTGTGGTCGGATAATTTCAATAAATGGAGAGGTGGGTTAGTGGTATTGGTGGTAGAATTAAAAAGTTATTTAGGAAAGGAATGACGATTTAATATAAATTTGAAGAACAGATGGTGAGAAAAAGAAACGACGACTGATGGACTGATAAAACAGAAATCTATCCGAAGAACGAGTCAGTATATATCAAAAAAACAATTGATTGATTAGCATATATGGACAGAGATAAATATGAACAAATTAATGTATAGCTATGGCCAATGAGCACATTTTGTGAAATATAAATAATTAGGTCGACAGCTATGTACTTCAAGTATAATATAAATTAATATTTAAGCAGATATTAACCTTAAAATTTGTTACAGTTATTTTCAAACTTGAAACCGACCGGACTAGAGATGTCTATATGTAAGTTTGAGTAAATTCATATCTGTATTTTTCTGTCTTCCTTGGTTTTACTTTATCTTTACATTTTTATTGTTATATCTAAGAATTATAGACATTGCTCAACTCTAGAAAGATAGAAAAGAAAAAGATTTCGTTGAATAAAGCGGAATAGGCAAGGAGAGGAATAAAAAAGTTATTTGTAAAAGAAGAACAAAAACACGAACAAAAGAATAGAGTAAATGAAAATCATCAGTCGCTCACTGCGCATTGTAGCAGATTGTGCATCAACATGAGATGTTATGTTAATTTTTAAGCCTACACATCCATGCTGGCTCAAGGCATGATGAAAGATAGCGCTTGGAGATTCCTCGCAGTAAGTTGCCAGTTGTTTATGCAGCAGACTGGTCGCCAACCAAAGCTATATAACCCAGTCTATTAGCCTGATTTTGAATTCAGAATTTTCTTATCCTAGACCGGTTGTCACTCAAGGCTATAGAACTCAGTTTGTTCTGTTATTTTCCCCTAACTGGAGAGAGAAGAGATGGATTCGTATCTTTCCCAAGAACATTTGCACGTAAGTGTATTTAATGAATTTGACTGGAATTCGAACTCGGTTCTAAGATTTCTCAATCCGAGCTGCTATCCATTACGATATCCATAATAAAGAAGTCAACTAGAATTAAATAAATTAGTAGCGGAAAAAAGAAACAATAACGATCGTGTTCAACTCATCTTTTATGTTGAGAAGAGAATGAGTATAGGGAGAAAAGAAAGAATAATGTAAAAAGAGCAATGTGTAATGTTCAAGATGCTATGTAAGAGAAAGAAAACGGAAAAAAGACATAAGGAAAAGTTAATCGATAATAGAAGATGGATAAAAAATTAAAAACAAAGAATTTCGCTCAAATATGAAGAACAAAAAGCTCTGAAGTAAAAGAACGAGGAAATATACAAAATATGGGGGGGGGAGTTGAAAACATTTAAATAAAAAAATCCTAGAAAGGGGACAGGTTGAACGATATCATGATAAAAATGAAAAAGAAATGAATATTTTAACGTCGATAGAAAAGTCAACAAAGAAACAAATCAAAAGAACGTTTGTAATGAGATGAAGAAGAAAAGCGAATAAACAACAAAACGAACTAGTGGAAGAAAAAATCAATGATGATTTCGACGCTACAGCACCGCCTTATCACGTGATTACCATGTCGGAAATCTCGGGCTGCTGACGTCGAGCGAGTTACTATGGCTGGTGAATGGGTCTGTCGGTTTCTCGGCCAGTCAATGGGTGTGGTTGGGTCTCCTCCGGAACGAAAGACGACGGATTTATTGGGGCCTATTAGCATCAATGTTAGAATTAAACGCTTTGGTTCGTTCGGCTCTTGCAGTTGATACCGACGCCATTTTTTCTCTTTCATTTTTACCTTTTCTCCTCCCACTTTAGTTTAACAACGCCATTATTCCTTATTCGATAATTCTGTCATTCAAGCATTCAAGAAGTTTAGTATGTCAGCATTTCTTCCATGCTTTTTATTTTAATTTTTGCCTATCTTCTTTTTTTCTTCTTTTTATTATCTTTACTTTATATTTTTTGAGTTACTTTTATTGCTTTTAACATTTCTGAGAAGTCAAATGAATTCTCGTGCATTAGAGATGCAGTCACAATGCTCGGATGTACCATTAGTTTTCACCTGAATACTGCGATTTATTAGTTTTCATTTTAAATCTGTTTTCATGCGCATGACTGATTTTTAATCAGTCAATAATATTTTTTTTTTAAAATTAGTACATTTTAGTACCACATTCCTTTTAACTTTCATTTGAGGAAGAGTCTTTGTTAGCATACTACTTCGAGTAGGTGCTTGTGTATGGGCAACATAAACTATATATATATAAATGTGTGTGCATGTGTGTGTAAGCACGACTGATTCAATGCCCCCATATATATATATATATATATATATATATATATATATATATATATACGTATACATTTATATATTCTGTTTTGTTTTCGCCGTCGGAATATCAAATCAAACTAATGTTTCCTGCTCTCCTAAAAAATGTCTATATCGTGAGTTCGTTGAAAATGCTTTAATAATTTTTGTAAAAAATATTATACTTTGATTTTGTTTCTTTTACTAATTTATTCCTCCTTTTATTCGTACGAGTCTCTTGTTAATCTCTTGAGAATTGTTGCTGCTCTTTTCTGCATGCAATCTTGTGTTTATTTTTTTCTTTTAATCAGTGTTTCCCTTCAACGCATTTGCTTTTGTATAGTTTAAGGAATTGAGATGGATTTGAGATATTATTGGTTTTCACTACCCCCATCACGTTATCTATTTTTATGATGTCTCACCCAAATGTCTACTTGTTTATACGCGTTCATCTCTCACAGTAGATAATTTCTTGTGATTTTTGCCTTAAATCATGGATTTTAAGCAAATATTTAGTTACAATAAATGGAAAGATTAAATTTATTACAGTGATATCTTATACGGAAAAGAGATTATGTGGCTAGCGGTATATAAAACGCCCTAATATTGGAGAAGAAAAACATTTTACAAATAGGATTCCAAAAGATATATATATATATATATATATATATATATATATATATACTTACGATATGGATACACTCAATCAATGCACCTTCAAAAACGCGCATGTGCACACGCACGCTACACGAACATAAAGATGTACAAAATGAAAAATTCTTTTATCTTTATTTCAGCTACCTTTTATTGAAGCAAAACTGTTATTCTATAGTTATTTAAAAACGCACAAACTCATTGTCAATGTTACGAAAACTCATGATAATCATTCGATCTATGTAGAAAAAGCACATAAGAAATCATTCACGCAATTGTTTTTATTGAAGGGTGCACTGAAAAGTTCTCGTCTCGGATAAGAAGCCATTCAAAAAAAAAGTATGATTTTTTTGTCATTTGGTAAGATTTTGAGAAGTGGGTCGCTCCGACTACTTTTCAGTGCCCACTCCTTAATCAAACATTTTGTTAATTTGGCTTCGTACCAATGAGGATAAATTTATTATGTAGATGTATTTATGTGGCTATAAATACCTATAAGAACACATGCACAATCATATATTCGTCCATTAACACGTGTGTATTTATATATTTATATCTGTTTAAACAAAGAACCATTTGAATTCTGTGCAAATGAGCTAGGTAGGAGCTGCTTCAATTTACCAATGTTTGTCCCTAAGTAGAAGATTTTAATAAACGCAATCACTTTCAATTCGAACCGGTAAACGACTTGAAGAATTGAACGGCATGAGCCGAAAAAAGTCATTGCACATAATTATTTTCTGGAAGCATTGATTTTTCAAAGATGTTTTATTCTCCACAAAGATATTTTATGATTAGGCCAAAATTGATAATGAAAATTAATATTACCTTCTCATATACATTCGTTTTAAATTAAATTCAAATGATTAACATATTCTTTACTCTGAACTATAAAGGCACATAGATCTAATCAAATTGTATATGAATACATGAAATTGTATTCAAAATACATGCAATCGTATTCAATATATATATATATATATATATATATATATATATATATATATATATATATATACCACCAACCAAATAATTATTAAAACTAACACAAGCCATGCCAAGTGATCAATGAGAATAAAATAAAATTATAAACAAAAATTTAATAAATATAAACTGATAAATCAAAAAACAAAGGAAAAATGATAACAAATTGAAATAGAAATATAACCTGAGAAGAAAATATCAAAAGACACACAACTATTTGAATAGTAGTGGTCTATGTCTAAATGAGGTAGGCAGAAATTACGTTACCCAGCGACAAATGAGAAAGAATTCTGACCGCTACTATAGTTTCATACTACCGTGATCGTCTAGCACGCGCCTTCCTCTTTTTCTATCTCTCTGTATATACACACATACGCACACACACACACACACACACACACACACACACACACACACACACACACACGTGTGTGTGTGTGTGTGCGCGCACGCGCGCCTCCCCTTCTATCTCTCTCTCTCCTTTATTTGATAAATACAGACGTTCCCATGTACAACTTCATACTTTCTCATTTACGAAATTTATTACTCAATCACAATTATACAAGCAGATATGTGAGTTTCACACATTATACGTAGCATTTTTTCATTATTATTATTATTATTATTATTATTATTATTATTATTATTATTATTATTTAGAACAGCAGGAATTGACGATTACTAGTATGAGCAGATCTGATATTGCCATAGATAATTCTCTTAGCCATAAATTACTGAACATGTTAGTGTGGTCTTTGATACGTGATTCATTCAACCTGTAGCACAGAGGAACATTTGAGTTGAGCTTTCTACTGAATTGCAAAAGCAGTTCTGCATGGTTCATAAAGACTTGATAACTGCGTTTGTTTGACAACACTCTCTCAAAATATCAGAGAACACATGGAAGGAATATTACTAGTGTGGCAGGAAAACTAAACTAAACAATATGGACACTATTGTCCCTGAAATGAAAGTCTTATAGACAGCAAGAAGAGGCTAAAATATCCGAGTGCTATAGGCATATGATAGTGAATTTACGTTGCTAGTCCTTGTTTACAGATTATTTATTCAATCACTTGCACAATGTTGGGCATTAAGAGTAGTTTGTATTGCACCAGTCTTTCTGGAAATAGCAGATCGCATAGCTGGCATGAATTTCGATTTATGAAACATTGCCGAAATTAGAATTTCAATTACAGATTTCGGAAAACAAACTTGTTTCTCTTGTTAATAAGCAGAGCGTTCATCTGATGATATCCATGTAAGTTACATGTACACGTCACTGTACATCCAGAAATAAGAACCTGGGGATACGCACACATACACACGTACGGACGCACACACATTCACTGTGGACAGTTATTAAGTGAGTGAGATTTTTGTTCAATGAATATGTCAAGTGTCTCTTGTTGGATGATCGATGATAAAAAGAACGAGTAATATCCTTATTGAGGCTGTTCACTTGCTATGTTTTGGCGAAAGATCATACTTTTCTATGGATAATTGACGACATACATCATTCGACGATATGTGCCACTACAACGGCCACAGATGACAACTACGAAAAACAATGGAGACGGTAGAGAAAAAAGATGATAAGGAGACGGATGAAGACGAAACAAATGTGAAAATATAAAACAATGAATATACAAGTGGGTGTAAGTATGCGCGCATGTATGTGTACTTGCGGGTATACAAGCAAAATAAATATGCACAATGCATTCTTCTCAAATGTGCCTGTATAGATAAACTTAAAAATCTCGTACAAGTTCAAGTTAAATGGGGAAATGTTAGTTAGAATAATTATGTTTCTTCAAGTCTCCTAAATAGATTATTATTCTCCTATCAAGATTCTAATGTCTTATGTCATTCACACTTAAAATGAAAATGCTGCATATTCATATATATCTTTATCTATATCTGTCTCTTTCTGTATGTGTGTGTGTCTGTAGAGTGAAAAATCTATGAAAATAAATTAATAAAAGAAAGGAGGAGAAATATAATAAAAATGATTACAAATGAAAAACAGTATAAGAAAAAAAGAAAGAAAGAAAGAAAGAAGGAAAGGAAGAAAGAAAGGAAGAAATTGATGGCGTAACGAAGCTGGTAAGAAACCTAGAAAAATATAATATAAAGTGTCGAAATGGATTACAAAGAAAGACGTAAGTGAAAGTGGCCCGATCCTACAAAATGTGCGACAAAGTAACATGACAGTTTTATAAAAAGATTTGCCTTAAGATGGAAAGGATTTTTTGGTGAAAGAGACACATATACGCACCCAAACAGAAAAGCGCATTGTGGGGAGCGAAAGCGACACAAAAAGATCCAGTCGCATAAAAGTAACCAAGCGGTTATCCGGTCGCGAAAAACGAAAACGTCAAAGAATCAACAGAGGCTGTCATCGTTGACGAGGCTTAATGTGCTTTGATGGACGGATGCAGATTTCTTTTCGCAAAGATATCCCGATAAATGCCACCAGAAAGAATGAGAGCAGGTAAAAATATGGCTGACAAAATTCATATTCTGAGCAGTGATTGGCAGCTGTTTAGCCATTGTGGTTTTCTTCTTTCCAGATATTGCGTACCGCCTACTGCCTCTTTTACTTTCAATCATGCCAGTCACTCTACTCTTTACTGAAAGACCTTAGTAAGCAACACATATGCGTACAGGAGGCTCCATCAAAATGGATACTTGTAGCAGTCAATCAAATTTCAGCTCAGGGAATCTTACATTTTTATATCTTGCTTTTTTTTTCTTTTTTGTCCTTTTTCTCATTACATTCTTGCTTCTTTATTTACATTTTCTTTTAACTTATTAACACACGCGTGGAGGCATTCACAAGCAAGCTCATATTGGCTTAGAAATGGTCACTAAATAAGATATATTCACAAGTCTAATATTTTTTCCTTCAAAGTTTAGAAATCATCATCGTCCCAAACATTACAATCTTTTACTGTGATAATAAAATATTCTCAATGAATATGATTTTTTTCTTTTCTTTTCTTTTTTTGTATAAAACATTAAAAGATATAGAGAAGAAATTAACGGGTATGATTTAAGCATGTTAATAATTGCTTGTTGTGCAATTAATACTGCATAAGTTTTTTTTAATTTGATTTTACTTTAATTTGTTTTACATTAGATGACTTTCATTTGCAATGTGTTAAATCCTAAAACAAGAAAAAGGAAGAGAAAAAAGTGTGTAGAAATTTAGTGAGTTGAGGAAGAGACAGAACCATAAAAATAGAGAAGGAAATATAATATAAAAAATTAAAGACGTCGGAGGAATTCGCGAAAGAGGATGTGGGAGAAAACTTGTAAAGAAGTTTTTGTTGGCGATGTTGGTTGTGACGGTCAGTTAAAATAATTGCAAGAAAAAAAGAAAGCAAAAAAGGAAAAATGCTCACTAAATGAATCTACAAGTAAAATTAGGATGATAACAATGTTTTGGAAATTTGGAATTGCAGTCAAGTTCAGAATACTGATTTTTACGAAATTGAAGAGAATTCGGATTTTATTCTTTAAGACAACAAATGAATGAATAAAATATTCAAATCATCATAAAACTGTACAAGCTGTCTCCACTACCGGCCCATTGAGGTCTTTTTGGGCAATGAAATGACAGAAAGATAACCATCATTATCTGTCAATCTCATAACCACCATAAATAAAGATTTCTCTACATTTTCTTGGAATTTTTAAAATATTTATTTTGTTGATTCATGCTTAATGTTAATTTATATTCGAATAACACCTGAGGAAATTATTTTAATGAAATTTGTTAATTGCTCCATTAAACGAAAGTCATTTCAATCTAGCGTGAGTAGGTTTGGAAATATTTCACTCAAAGATTTATATTTCGCTTCTGTTTAAGATTTAAAGTTCCTGTCTAAAATTACTCTTTCTGCTCATAAAAATGAAGTGGCCAGAATAAATGCACTTTTGTATTTGTCTTGTTGGAGGTGAACAACAATGACAAATTCCAGTTTAGTCTAGTCTAATAAATGAACACTGATTGCATACGATCAAAGACTGAAGACTACTGATGTTTACAATTGGCACTTGAGTTTTGTTTGCTAAAAAGTAAGCCTAATTATCATTAATAGAGATTGAGTAAGAATCTCAAAAAAAATTTCTACCTTAGAGTTGCAGCTGGTAGGTTGCTGTGGAGTGTCATGATCGCCCACACCCTGAAAAGACACGGCACAAGAAAAAAGGAAGTTGATAGCCATTTTCAGTGAATCAGATTTGTCTTTGTCATGCCATGATAATCAACAAGGCAAATGATTAAATACGCGATTAAAACTTCTCAGCAAAATGGCTACCACCAACAGTTACATTTACACTCCTTAACTGTATGCAAGAAACAAACGAAAAACTCTAATAGAAAATAAGCTCTTGGATGATTTCAGACAATAAAATTTGTGTGCATAATCAAAGAACAAAGGTTGACGAATGTATGAATAAGGATCATGCGAAAGTACACTTCGCTTCATACATATGAATTTACAGAGTTAAGATAAAAGTACATGCGTGCATCGACAAGCTGAGAGTAGAGGGATGCCGTTATAGCCTAATTGTGGGTCGTGCCGTAATAATGGAAACCAGCCGCTAGTGAATGTCCTGTCATATACACATGTCTAACTCCGGAAGCGGCTATGAACTTGAAAAGATTTTCAAGTGAATCTGATGCAGGTTTAAATATGACTTAGATAATATCAGCCTCCCTGCTGTGAACCACCAAAAAAAAAAAAAAAAACAAGAAGAGAAGAAGCTGTTGGAGGCATCAAAGAGGAACGAAGACCCAAGTAGACATACGCAAATATACCATCATATGCTTGTGTGCGTGCATATATATATATATATATATATATATATATGTGTGTGTGTGTGTGTGTGTGTGTGTGTGTGTGTGTGTGTGTGTGTGTGTGTGTGTGATATACATTCATGAGGTGAAAGAGATACCAGACTCTGTTGAGATGAGTGTTTATAGAAGAAGAATTAAATGAGTGGAGATGGAATAGGTAACTAATTGCAAGAAGAAAAATTTAAAGCCAATTGTTTGAAGCTGAGAAAATGAGAAAAATGTAAGGGAATTATTGGTAACTGAATAAGAAAGCAGAAAGAATCTAGGCATCTACAGATGATGGGAAAGTCGAGAAACGAAAAATGCGAAGTTTAGTAAAATGAGAAAGAAAAGAAAAAAGAAGGAAAAAAGAAAAAAGAAAGAAATAACGTAGAAAAATGAGTAGAATAAATTGGTAAAACTTTAAAGAATAAAAACGGTATACAACAGCAAGAATATTAAAAAGGAAAAGGAAACGATCATGCTAATGGTGGTGGTGGTGGTGGTGGTGGTGGTGGTGGTGGTGGTGGGCATGATGATAATACAAGAAAAGATGCTAATGACGACGATAATGTTACAAAAGATGGAATAAAAGTAGAAAGCACAACAAGAAAGAAAAAAAGCAACTTATAATAATAACTATAAAAGAATGCCAAAGATTAATAAAATATGTACAAAGTGGCAAATAATGATAAGGACAAGGGGGCGAGGGTGATAGTCGTTTTAATGTTTAAAATACATGAAAGGCTATGGTGCGAGAGTTGAATGTCGGCGGGGGCCATGAGATATATCATCAGGGTCGCTTTTTGAGGGTAGCAGTAAATAAAATAGCATCTGTTAATTTGGTGTGTCGGTCGCAGAGAGATGGTTTTTGATTAATCCGTTTTTGATAATATGACTGCCGACAAACAAAAAACACAATGTTGGCAGCCAGAATGAGGCACCATATTGAACAATATTAGTGTATTATGTATCTCCACCCAGTGTTCAAGTATGCATACACGTCTTCACACACACACACACACACACACACACACACACACACACACACACACACACAGACGTATATATAAATAGTTGTGTGTGTGCGTGTTCATATATATATATATATATATATATATATATAAGTAAAAGTTTAAAGCTTACCTGAATGATATTACCATCAACATTCCGACTCCAGAGTTTCGTAGATGGACTCGTCCGCCCACTCTTCTAGTGACCACTTATATTACCACTTATATATATATATATATATATAATAACTAAATAGACTCTGTAAGTATGCAGGCCGTAAATTTAAACTAAAATAAACCTCCGAAAAAACCATTAACAAACAGAACCTAAATCCGTTACAATCCGGTGTACTAAGACGTCGGATAAATGTGGAGAAAAAAAGAAACCCGCGGAACAAGAACAAAACATTCAATACTCCGCAGTAAAGAAAAAACCCCAAACGGAACCAAACACAAGAAAAAGTGCTCAATACAAAGTACGAAAGAAAAGATACAATAGTAGAGCAAAAACACACAAAAATCTATAGTGAGCCAAAACCTACCGCGGTTTCACACTACGGATCGTTAGGGCAAAGGTATGTGTGTATATATATATATATATATATATATATATATATATATATATATATATGAAGATGAGGTTGAAACTTTCCCAAAAATTTAACCAAATAAAACGTCGGACTTTCTAAAGCTTTACTTGGTTGGGGCAAAAACTTTTAGTATTCTCTTATATATATATATATATATATATATATATATATATATAGTCGAGCTAACAGATAACACTTATGATCTGAAGAATGTGTTCATGCATGAAGCAAACTGTCGCTTCCCAGTGTTGACTTCAGTGTTCACTTTTATATTCACACGTTCTATTTCTGATATTGAGCACTTTTTCCTATACATATACCATATCTTAAAACTATGTTTTTATTGTATGTATGTATGTATGTATGTATGTATGTATGTATGTATGTGTGTGTGTGTGTGTGTATTTGTGTTTACGTGTGTATGTTTGTGTGTGTCTTTAAATTTGCATTTAAATATCTCTGTTTCTTATAATCTTTTCTTTCTTTTAATTAACATTTCAAATTCCATGTATTATATCATTTCTTACTAAAATTATACATCAGAATTTTATATGAATTACCATTCAAAATCTCTTCAATGTTTTTTCCTTATTCAATTAAAAGAGAGAAAGTATAAATATGAACATCAACGGATAAAGTTGTGGTACTAAGTCATAGAAATATTTTGCCAAGAATATTGAATATATTCCAACGAATTAAATAATGCAAAGCCTAATAATATATAATTCTTTTTTGTGTACAATTAACTTGCAGAGATAATTCTAATCATTTGAACAGTTCCCAGGTGACCATTTTCACCATAAAATTTTGAAATCATACATTTTATGCAGGAATGTTTCTTCATGAGGATTGAGAATTTTGTGGAAAATTCATTATAATTGCAAAAAATATATTATAAAATTCATTTTAAGTAGCTGCGTAGCAATCTATAAAGAGTACAGTGAGCGTTTAGTAATGGAAACTAGTAAGATGGCTTGGGATTATGGTGCATTAAACACATCTCATTCATATACTCCTGATAACAAAACAAGAGAGGAAATGATCCTTTTGAATGAAAGAACTAGAAACTGGCCAGGTGTGAAACTATGCCAACCACATTTTGCACCAATAATCTTGGAGGAGGAAATACATCAACATTAAAGTTTGGATTGTGGATATTCAAAGAAGAAGCAGATCACAGAGAGAGAGAGAGAGAGAGACAGACAGACAGAGAGAGAGAGAGAGAGGGAAGGTAAGAGAGAGATTAAGAGAGATACTGAGAGAGAAATTGAGACAGAGGGAGAGAGAGAGAGAGAGCACAAGCAATACAGAGTCAAATTGTAACAAAAATCTTTGATGAAAAATCCAAACAAAAGATGAAAAGCGGAAATATTTGCAAACGACATACCCTAGACACAATTTAGCAAGATTCTTGTAGAGGTCAACGGAATCTCTAGTAATAATAACCCAAAGTAACTATGAGTAAGACTCCTATCAAACTCAAAAAAGAAGCAACAAAATAGAAAATATCATTCTGATGGATAGAGATGAAAATATCAACCTCATGGTCGGTAAACGGGATCAATTAAGTGAGAGAATGTAAAAAAATAAACATGGTTGTCTCGAAGCAGTGATCTACTGGGAAAGATTCAAACTTAGTTGACCATGAAAACGAGTCGAAGTAGCACAAAAATGTACTTGGCAAATGTAAACGTAACATTCTTTGGAACAATAATTTCAAATTGGTCATTCAGTTAGTTAACTGCCATAGGTGAAAAGCGATCATGTTTCTTTTGATCCATGACTAGGTAGAAGATTTTCCTACAGTAGGTTGCCATTTCTTTCTGCAGCAGACGGATTGCCAGCCAAGGCAATCTATCCTGTTATTCAACCCATAGCTGGAGAGAGAACAGATTAATTCACAGTCGGATTCATTGCATTCAGTTACGCGTAAATCAAACTGGTTACCCAATTTTAATCAAGTGATTAATTCATCAGAAAGATATTAGTGAATATTGTCATTTCAACCAATCGTAGAGTGAAAATTTTAAAAAGTAAAAAACTTTAGGAATACATAGATATTGTCAGAAATCTGAAAAAAAAACAGACCATATTTAGACGAATTGTTATTATTGGAGCTCCTGAAATGGTCCTGAAAACCTCTTAAAAATAAAAAATAGAAATTGATGACAGTGTCGTCAGTGAGACTCATAGGAAAAATCATAGGATTTTGGTATCGTAAGTCTCAGTATGAATTAAGCACAAATAATAAGAATTATAATAATAACTTTAGAATTTTGGACCGTGAAATGTTCAGTGATAATGTTACACAAAAAAAATAAAATGCATCAGCATAATTCCAAATCAGAGCTATCAAATAAGCAAGAGAAAAAAATACAAAGATGTGGACATCTTGCGGGTGGATTCGATAAGACAAAGAGTAAATAAATATAATATCACAGAAGAACAAACAAAATATTGGAAACATGCCTCAACAGAAATGACCGGATTAAGTATAAACAAATGAACAATAATCAATTGGGAGACTTTTCTAAATTGAGCAAGAGAAAAAAAACTTGAATCAAAGAACAACGATGTCTTATGCTGATAAATATTTGTGAACAGGAGGTAAGAAGGGGAAACAATTAAGATAAAATAATGACAAAAATTGTCAGTGTTGGTGATTGTGTTGATTCAGTTATGAAAACATTTGGGACATGCACAACATGTTCCAACAAAACTGGCAAAAAACAAATGTTTTAGGATAAAAGGAGAAAACGTGAAGCACAAAATAAAGTAAACAACTCCTTAGAGATTCAAGAGACAAAATGGCAAAGGTACAATTTCAAAGAGGAAACTTAACGAGGGAAATAGATTTCCTCCTCATAGCAACCCAGAACACATGCATTAGAATTAAGGTAAAAATAGGCAATAATAAATCAGAGATGAAGCTGCTAATTAATTTAGAAACGAATGTCGAAAATTGGCTTAGACAGGTTACGAGTATAAGCATGAGTAAGTGGGAAAAGTGATCGAAGGCGCCCGTGAAATGAGAGGGCATTGGCCTCAGGCTCACACCCGATCTCAAATGGAATTCTTATGTACGATTCTTAAAGATTCATGTAAAATGATCGGCTCCACTCCAGTAAGTACCTGATTTCTGATGCTATCTTCTATCTTTATAAGAGTCAGATCAGGCCGAAAACGGATTACTGTTGTCATATCTGGGAAGAAGCTGCCCAGAACTCACTTTCAAGTCTTGAAAGAGTTCAAAATCTTATCGCTACTACCATGGAAAATGCTCGGATAGGGTTCAAAAGCATCTCAGAAGTCTTGTTAGAGAATAATTATTTTCCTAACTCCAACCCCTTTCTCCTAGGCTAGATATAGTGAGTCTATCACTGCTCTATCGCTACTACCGTGGAAAGTTCTTGGACGAACTGCATCACCTTGTTTCCCCAGGTCTGACCTTCACGGATAGGATCTTCTATATCCGTTACATTGTAGCAAACCACCTGTACTCTTTGCGTGGTCCATCGAGGAACTTCTTCCCACGAACAAACTCCCAAGAGGATGTTTCCCCGATCATTACAATCTTGACCTGTTCGTATCTAGAATTCTCTCCTATTCATATAAACAACCCCTTAAAGTAATCCTCTAGCTTGAGTGACCCGAGCCTTGGACAGAGTGAACCATACAGTAAAAAACGGGCTGTGTTCAACAATTACAATATAAACATTTGTGGGGACTTCGAAATAGAAATGGAACATGTTTCGATCCTGATTTAGTCAACTCAAATAAGGATTTGCCATATAGTTGAAGTTTCTTGAAAAACAAGATCTTAACAGAAATTTGAGTAATAAAAAGGTGAAAATTGTAGTTATCATTAGTGTTGCACTTTTAAAAATAATGAAACATGAAAATAAGTTGGAAGGATTGAAAGTCCTGCTCTATATCACGAGGTTCTTGTCAAAATTCAAAAAAGGATCTGTAATATAATCGATTCTGATCTGTCATCTCGACTTCGTGGCTTCTCTCCGTATTTTCTAAAAATATTTTTATGGCAATTGTTCTGATAAGATTTCATTCTTGGTGCCTTGACTGCATAAAATTAAGCGCG
>JBBBDQ010001780.1:890000-920000 GCA_037127315.1 Ascarosepion bandense | reverse complement strand
GGCATCTTATTTTTTGTTTCGCGTATGCGCGTTGTTTCTTTTTTTATTTTGCTGATTACACAATATAGTAGGGTCAGTTGGGAACCGTCTGAGAAAAAGATCACAATTACGCCATTCACTGAGCCAGAAGTTTAGAATTGACACGCTGTACTGCTTGTCATTCGCTCTGGAACCTCCAATACAAACATTTCAGAGTGTTTGTATGTCAAACTGAGGACAAGTGCAGAGGATTTGGAAAGAGTTGGATAAGTCTAATAGTGATTACGAAGGTACGGCAGCTCAAAAAGCTCATTCTGATTATTATGATACGAAAATAACCCCAGAAATTATTGATGAGGGTCTCAGCCTTAACACAGAGACCTACATCAAGTGTATTGAGGAGGTAATGCTACCCTGGGTCAAGGGGGTGGCTGCTAGAAGACCCTATGCCTGACAACAGGACGCTGCACTATGCTATACAATCAGAAGAACCCAGTTACCGCTATCAGACAATTTTTGCGTCCACATCACCCCTCAAATCTGGCAACATAAGACTCCAACCTGCAATCTCTTTGATAATTATGTATGGGGTGCAGTTGAGCGATATACACCTCATTTTACCAACCAAGATGAACCTAAGGTAGGAATTATGGTAGCATTCACCAACTTAAACATAGAGACCGTCCAGAAGAGATGCAGAAGATTCCAAAGTTCTGGAGTCCGTGTTTTAAAGCCAATCGCGAGTTTATTGAACAAATGTTTTCTTTAGTATTATAAGATATACTTGTGTAATTTTGGTAAATATATCTGTTAAAATGTGATGACTGTTATTTTCATTTTTGCGTAATTTAGACGACAATTTATTCCTCACACCCTGCATATGAGGTCAGTCCAGAAATAACCAAGCCATTTCAAGATATTCATGGAAAAGCAGCCTATCTCTACGTGTTTGTCCTCATGTGACTTCACAGCGTCCCTTCTATTGCTTAAAAATTTCTCTTTCGGGATTACAATCATTCCCCGTTGCGTTCCTCATTTAATCTCGTTTTATGATTTGAAATTTGCAGTGCCAATGTGGAAAAGCCTGAAGCCACAAGAAACCAATTTTTGACTGTAGATTGATTAACAGAGCTGGATGAATTAATAATATGTAAAATAAATAAATAAAATAAAGTAAAAATAAGAAAAAAAATAACTGCGAGGAATATGAAGAATTGGCAATCGAGATGTTTGTATATTTTTTGAGGAGACTTTGATCGATGATTTCCTTTGATTTTCAGCCTGGAATTGTTCAACATTTTCAGACCTCCGGGAGTTTGAATTGCTTTCAACAGATTCTAAACAAAGTCTAAAGTATAAGCAATAACATTTTATCTCAGATTTACTGATTGAATAATCCTCAAAAGTCTTCTTGATAATAAAAGAATTGCTTCCGTGGAAAAATTACTAAAATGTTTATACATAATCACTGTAAATTCGTCGGTCACTCAAGATAAAAATTATTCAGTGTCGCCACAGTACCGACTGAATAACCTGACGGAAGAGTTTCTGTTAAAGTATAAAGAGCATTTTGGAATTTTTAAAAGAATTTAATTATATATTTGGTATCAGGAAAATCTAGACTCTTTGTTCAGTAAGTACAAGTCGGTGCTTGATTATATATGTATGCACACACACACACAGTAAAATACACAATCACTTTGAATAACTGCATGTATACATATATATGTGGGTATGCATGTGCGTATTTACAGAAACAGAAATTACCAATATGTATGCATAGATACAAACAATGAATGAATCACACATACATTTTGAAAACGCACACACTCACACACATATGATATATGTATTCATGCTTTCACAAGAAGAGAAATAACCAACATTTACTTATATACACATTTCTGCATTTAATTTATAGTAAGAGTTGGGTATTATGTTAAATCGTGTTACCAGTAAAATATTTTAACATCTGAGGATTTTGCCGGTTCTAAGATGAAACAAAACGATACAGGAAGCGGAAGTATGTAGTCGTTAGATAGTAACTGTGTCCGGTTTTACCCTCCTTACAAATTTAAAAAGCACTAAAACGAACAATGACGGTAGATATTAAGACTTACCGATATAATAGTATCAACGTATGAATCACAATCGATGTTGTAATTGATTTGATGAATGCTGATGCTTCAAAAGAAATGGGTTTCCACTCTTGCATTTGTTATATATGTATTTTTATTTTTTATTTTTATTTTGATCAGTGCAGTGAGTAATAAAAATTCTGTTTTATCAAAAAATGCGGGAAACGGTATGATGTCTTTGAACAAATAATCATCAATACTTTCTTTTAATAAATGCACAATACATGCACACACACTTATTCGTAAAAGTAAAGACACATAAATATGTGTGTAAAATATAATTAAACAATGAAAAACAAAAGTAAAAATACACAAAAGTAAAAATATCAGAACTTGTTTCTTCTTTTTCTGCATAACTCATTCTCTGATGAAGCTTTAATAAAAGTGAAACATGTTAGATTGATACACATTTTTTATTTGTTCTTTATTTTATTATATATATATATATATTGTCATCCGCAGACAAATCTGTTTCGCCGTATCACAGCTCATCAGTACTGTTAGACGCCGATTGCTTTTTTACCCAGGATTGAAACCCGACCGAAATGGCGTTAGTCGGCAACTCTATCCCTGGGCTATGAGCGTTCGGTGGAAGTAGGCAGATGTCTTTATATAGGTGAGGATCACAGGATCGTGCGAGTTTTATCTATACATCATATATAGGTTTACATTTATACGGACATGAAAGGCAAATAATACGACTATATTATTTATAACCTAAAGGTTTTGAATTTTCACCTAGATAAACATTGCTTAAACAACTTACAAATTGCATTTCAGAAAGGCTCTAACCTAGACATTTGCCCAGAACAATTTTGCTCTTGATTTTTTTGTTAAAATCACGCAAAATATTTCTTCTTTCCCTAAGTATATCATTTAACAGATTAAAATCAAGTTATCGAAGTCGATTCACTCGCTTTTTATATACCTCTGACTTATAAAAAGGAAAGAATTTGAAAGGGAACATTGGATATTCTAAAAATGGAAATTATAGCGATGACTGAATTACTAAACCAACAATAATAGCGAGAAAAAAAAATACTTTTTGATTTCCAGTGAATGCAGCAGGATATTGAATGTTACTCCTGAAAATTAACTGCGGATCCCCTTAGAGAAACTAACGGCAAACACTATGTAAAGAGGAAAGAAGATAACTGCTTAACGTAGAAGCTACGCCTCCATTTTTAAAAGTCTATCAAGTAGTAAATGCAAAATCAATAATTATACTCGCTACAAAAAGGCAAAGAAACTGAAATAAAACAAAACTCCAGTCGAAGTCAATAAAAATATTTTAAAATAGAAAGTAAATATGCAGCAAAAGGAAAGTTTAAGAATCATAGCTCTTTGTGTGGGAACAAACTGAAGATAGCATTTAGTGGAAAAGAATACACATTATGATCGTTGTAATCATTAAAGTACCAGGCGCAATCTCAAAGACTCCGTGTACAAAATTTAGAAACGTGAAGAAACTGAATACAATGCAAAGCTCAGCAAAAGATTTGTGTTCTCTTGTTGTCACTAGATTCACTTCGTAGAAAAATACAAATAATTATCTAAATCTAAACTTATTTATAAATGGAACTTTGTCTGTGTGTGTGTGTCTCTGTGTCTGTTACCTATAGACTCCGAAACGGCTGAACCGATTTTCTTGAAAATTTACACAGTTGTACTATAAGCGTCTGCGAGAGTTCTTAGCTAGGTTTTGTGTGAGGTAGCCCCGATAAATATCGAAAATCGATAATCGAAAAAATCGGGTTATAGAAGGAGTGGTCCGATTTTAATCAAATGTGATACACTCATAGACAAAGACATAAGGAACGATATTCAGAAGTTTCAAGGTTGCAGTTCTTACAATAGTGCAGAAAATTTGATATCGACACCAGGAAATCAAAATTTGACTTACATCCATTCATTCATTTTTCTTTCAGTCTACAGTTTTACTTTGACTGGAAACAATATTGCTTTTTAGTCTTTCGTGCCAAAATCCAAAGAGTCTGAGCTTCAGGACCATGGATTAATTTTAAAGCTTTCATTACACCCGAGCAACGCCGGGCTATACTGCTAGTAATAATTAAAAGTAAAAGGGAAAATGAAGAAAGCTGTACAGAATGGCATAATACGTATATATATATATATATATATATATATATATATATATATATATGAATATGGGGGGGTGTATGACAACATTAAAAATTAAGTAATTTAATATTTCTAGGGAAAATGAACACAGCAGAATCGAAAAGATAAACAATATTACTGAAGACTGCAAAATGTGCTAAAATTTCTGGAAGATGGTATATTATTCGACTAGGAATAAGAAAATAAGAAAAAGAAAATTATGTTTATGATAATAATAATAATAATTGGGCTGTCGATGAAAAAATTTAATAAGAGTTCTAAAAGTGGTGCAAGAGGATCAGAGGGCGGAAATAAAATTTTTTGGTATTAAGAAGAAGGAAATAAAGCCTACGCCCATTGCCAGTGATCACCATGTTCACTTCCATCTGGGGAAGAACAGTGTGAAATTTCACTTTTCGCGTCTCTTTTCTCTGGGTAAATCTTGCGTCCACCAGATATTTGTGGGAAAATGAAGAGATGCCTTGTGTTACATACAAAGTTAGACACATAAATATACAGTTTAATTCGCGCATTAATAAATATATATACGTATGCACACGCACAATCATATATATGTGTGGGATACTGCTTAGTTTATAAAAACATGCATCTATATATAAATAACTATATACGTGCATGTTTTTCTTTGTATGTATTCACGTGCCTGTGCGTGCCTGTGTGCGTATTTATATATAAGATATAGAGATTTACAGAGCTGAGACAACTCACGCACACAGCATCGGGAAGTTGTAGGAATCCATCTACTCGGGTTTTAGTTAAAAGTCAAAATTCGGAGTGTCGGGATTCAGTACAATATTTTATATTTTTGCGGAACCGCTCGTAATTCAGACTTTTTGAATAATCCTATGACTTTCATTGAAAGAATAAAATTAAATAGGAAAAACAACATAGTATGAACAAATAATATTAACTGAATAAGTAATAACCATTTTTTTAGTATAGTTCTTGGACAGAATATTGTATTGCGTACGTTTGAGAAAAGTTTAATGTGGTTACTTTTGTGTTTGTGTGAAAGCGTCAGTATGTGTATTAGTGCGGTGTAGCAACGTGGATATAAAAGATACGTAGAATTTACTTCTTAATGTAGACGGTGGCGGTGTAGTCTGAGACGGTCTCTTTGTAGTTTGGTCAGTGCTGAGTTGAGTATTACTTTTGCATGTGGTCGTGAATGGGGCTTTGAATATCAGCAGCTAGAGTGATGTTGACCTTGGTGGTATTTGTGATTCTTCTTCTTGAGAACGGACTTCATGATATTTATACATTTTTCTAATAAATCGGCTTCAGAATTATATTATTTTATTTATTCTTTATTGGCGTTAAAGTACCATGTGGTACTATTACGTCCGCGCGATATTTTGGCGGTATCTATCTAAATTATAATGACTAAAAAATAATCTTTCGAAATTGTATTCATTGATTTGACATTGTACGGTTTAATTGATGTGTTTTTACAATGTAAACATTTTATTGCGTGCTGTTGGTGTATAAATATTTTGTAGGTATATTTTAATGTTTATGTAGCTATTGTATTAGACAAGTTAATGTATACAACAAAGTAACTGCTATTGGATAAACTCTGCACGATAGTTAATGTATATGCATCGATAAAAATACATGTTAATTTCAATTTAGTTTGACACAATGATACACTACAAAATAATCTGGAGAAAACTCCAAGCGATGGCTTGTGATTTTATTTTGCTTTACAACTGGTGCCATATTCATTCATTTAATCGTTCGCCGTATTTGTACATTGTTAATATTTGGTTTAAAAAACTTTGAAAATTTTGTTAATATTCACCGTTTTTTACGCCACCATCGAACTAGAAGGAAAAAATGTTGCACGTTTATTGAATTCAATATGAATTAATAAATGAAAATAACAAATAAGCAGTTCGTGAATCAAATCAAATGCAAAATAATATTGAAGATGACGACTGAATATTGTAAAAAAGGCTCGACACAAAATCAAATTTCACCTCAATAACCGATACTTTACCAGAATATCCGCACAGTACTACCACAGTTATTATTGTTATGTCATTTTTCATTAAAGATTGATTTCTGCTATGGTCGCACTGCAGAAAGACCTAAGGCAGGTTGTGGTGTGTTGTTATGGCTCTATTTCATGTTTTTTCATACCTCCCTAACATCCCTAGCGTTACAGAGACAAAGTTCTCCTTAGTGTGTGAGCTGTACTTAACAAGACAATTTATTGTATATCTCTTAAGCTGGAGTTTTCAGGGATTCTTTCAATGTTTTTTTTTTTTTTCCATCTTTTTATCATTCCAAGTGCACCCGTTATAACTGGCACGAAACTTGTTTTCAATTTCCACATGTTTTTTTATTTCAATTTCCAGGTCTTTATATTTTGACAGTTTTTCGAATTCCTTGGTTGCTATGTCACAATCCACTGGACAAGCCATATCAATTAATAAGCAAGTTTTTTTCTTTTTGACTTTTAACGATAATTTCCGGCTTATTTGCTTCAATTTTTCTGTCTGTATAGAAGGTGTAATCACATAGAATAGTGACATCTATGATTTCTGTTATTATTATTATTATTATTATTATTATTATTATTATTATTATTCTGTTTTGTATTGCGCTTGCAATTTAGAAATATTTTGTAGCATCTGGGAGAAATCAATTCTCAGTTTTCGTGCGGATTTTATGGATTAAATGATTTGTATGGCTTCATTTTGACCTGAACTTTTGTCAAAAGGTCTTTGTGTATCTCCCAAGTGCACCAATAATTATGAGTAAAATGAAAAGGTGTGCAGGTAAAAATGGAATGCTGACCGGCACAGAACGAGAAAATCAGTGAACTGAATTCGAATTCCAGTCAAATTTCGTTATATTCACTTTCGTACAAATACACTTGAAAATGATAGAAATGCATCTCTTCTCCCCTTAAATCAAGGATTAAATGGTTGAGTAGACGTGCCTCCTCAGCCTTGGTTAGCAACAAGGATGCAGAACCTTGAATTTAAAAACTATGTAAACTTACTGAAGCGCATTTTATGTAACTAACAAAATGATTGTTTAATTTTAGTTCTCTGGTAAGGCCCAGAATGTTATGCTGTTTTCCATTCTCAATTTTCTCTTGCGTCGTCGTCTTGCGGCCTCGGCCGAGATAGAACTCACTACACCCCTCCTGTATCCCCTGTGCATTTGGAACACTGGCGCAGTTTATAACGAAATTCATAATCTTGTTGAATAATTGATGCTTCGCCAGAGCTACTAAGGGTGGTTTTATTGCAACACCAACACTGGATGGGTTGCCTCCAGGCCCTATCTTGTTATTTAACCCATAACTGGAGGGTACCAGTGCTTAAGTGAATGCAGGGTACTCAAGTGGAATTCGAACTCGGCTCACCTATTTCTCTTTCCAAGCCGATATCCACTTCACCACAACGCACATCCGTCAGTGAACGCTTACAGCGCCTGGTATTTCCAAGCGGTCACCCATCTAAGTACTGATCAGGCTCACGTTGCTTAACTTCGATGTTCGAACGAGAACCGGTGTATTCAACGTGATATGCCGTAAGTATTTTTCTCTTGCAGACTAAATTTAGTCTTTTGACCTGAATGACGTAATTACACAAGATAATTTTAAGTGCATACCATTGGTTTTAAGGGGGAAATCTAATTCGCTTGCACAATACCAGTGGCAATTGTGCAACTCTGAAAGTGGCAGGGAGCACTTAGGAGCCGAGATTTTTATGAGGAGGAAGGGGGAAAACTCAAGCAGTGTCGTCATTTTCATACTACACTACTATCATATACACAACTTAAGAATGAGTTTGAGTATAAGTATATTATTTCACTAAATGAGAATGAATGAAAGACATGAATGTCCAATAACAGTTGCAGAATATTCATATCTAACTTTAACATTTTTGCAGATACATCTGCTTCTTCCGTGTCGCTGTGTGCTGCTGAAGTGCGCTTTTTGGAATTAAAAAATTATCCATAATACAGTGTTGGTTTATAGTTGTAGTGTTCTGTGTGTGTGTGTTTCTGCTGTGTTTTGTAAAATATGTTTAGAAATATAACTGTGTTTAGCTGTAAGGAATCGAATATGAGAGAGACAAACAAACGTATAGTTTATTTGATCGTTTGTTTAAAAAAAAGAACCATTTCAGTGTTCAGTGATGACCACTATAAATCGGATAAGAATGGGGCTAAATTGTTTTTCTGTTAACCCCTTTTCTTTGATTCTTTGACCAAATGCAGGCATTGCTAAATGAAAAAGAAAACGCAGAGAGAAAAATGCTGGGGATCAACTCTTATCAAAATCAGAGACTAATAAGTTTCATAAATTTTTTAATCATATAAAAGTGGGGGGGGGGGGTCCACCTAGGGGTCAGCCAAATTTCTGGGATGTTTGTTCTCTTCTACCCACCCCCGTAGAATCACCACTACACAATACCCAAAAGAGGATAGTTCTCACTTGGTTGTATCTATCTTTGTATTCCATCTGAATTAAATCTCTGCATGTGCGTTGTGGTGCAGTGGATATCGGCTCGGAACGAGAAATCGGGGGGGGGGAGCCGAGTTCAAATTCCAGTTGAATTCATTGCATTCACTTAAGCGCAAATACCCTTGGGAAAGGTATTAATCCGTCTCTTCCTTCCAGTTATGGGTTAAATAACAGGACAGATTGGGTTCTATAGCCTTGGCTGGCAACCAATCTACCGCAGAAAGCAATGGCAACCTACTGCGGGATAATCTTCTGCCCAGTCAGTCGAGACATGATCGTCCAAGCGTGTTTCACGTATGGCACTTAACTGACTGACTGACTTCATTCATGATTGACACTTTCAGCTTTGTTTCCACAAAAATTGCATTCACGGTTTGTTGACTTTATCGCTAATATCACGCGTAATGTTACATTTGTTATGAGTTTAGATTAATTGTGCCCTGATTTTTCTTTTAGAGCGTCTTCTATGCAACGATGGCCTATTGAGCCGGTGATTTTCACTTTTGCTACTTTTTACTTCCTCAACCCAAATTTTATTCTTGGGTAATCCGCATTGTTGTTCCTTTCATCTCGGCTCAAAAATTTCAACTTTATTATTGGAGTCTAAGGAATTGTGCATGGTCATCATATTCCTCATTTCCGAATTTCTCAGCTTTTGTCCAGATTGGAACAGCTCTTCTTCTTCTTCTTCTTCTTATTATTATTATTATTATTATTAAGAGTAGTAGGAGTAATAGTAGTATTATGTCATTATATATATTAATTTATTTTTACTACTTTTCCATCGTCATCATTGTCATCAGCAAGAGCATTTGTTTCCGTAGACTTTAGAAAAAAATGGAACAGAAAAACTGAACCCAAATCCTCCCAAGCGGCCAAACGGTAAAATAGAAAATAGCAAAAACAAATGGATGTTATCACGTTGAAGCAATGGACCACCCAAATGTGTTCAGATCTGAATTTACCCATTAAGTTTTCTCTTGTATCTTTTTTCACATTTTTTTATTCCACTGAACGATTTAAAATAAGAAAAGAAAAATAGAAAACATATTTTAAACACTTTACTGAGTTACTAATTTACTTTACTGTCTTTTATTTAGCTATTTAGAATTGTACAATTTCTTTTGTCTCCTTTGAAAATTTACTTAACAGTATCAAGTTTTTGATACTCCTCACTCTTCACCTAGTCACAGAGGCAAGAGTAAAAATTTACAATGAATCTAGTGTGTTTTAGCGTAACATTTTTTGTCATTTTCTGTCATATATTTTAAGAGACAAAACGTGATTTTGTTCTCGGTATTAATGTAAACGATACAAAACATTGGGAATTTATAAATTAATAAGAACTTTTGGAACTTATCTTTGGAGCTGTATTTGTTTTTTGCTTTGAAAATGTTCGATTTATGACCATTAAAAAACGAAAAAGCGTGTTATTTCAGTATTTGTTTAAGAGCCGATAGATTAGAGTCTTATTTGAAATTTGACCGTGAAAGGATCAAGGAGCAGCAGAGGGGTAGAGATAGAGAGGGTGAATAGAAGAGATATGACTAGGGAAATTAAATAAGAACGAAAAAAAAACAAAGAAACAACCGTAAGAGGAAATAATAGTAGCAATATTAGAAGGAAAGAGAAAGAGAAAACAAAAAGCAAAACTATTTCCTTTCTGTTTTATTTCTAATTTTCATTGGTTAACACATTTTTTAGAGCGATGAAACGAAAGCAGGGAAGAGAAAAGAAGTGAATCCAGGTAAAAGAGATCGGCGAAATGAATGCCAGGGCCGAAGTGGGCCACGAAGAAAATGAGGATTGGTGACGTGTCGAATGCCAATATTGATTCAGGTGCGAATATAAAATGCAGCTTGAGTGTCGTCGGTTCTATTCAATATCAAAAACAAATATGATTAATGTCCCGCTGAGTCCAAAGTTTAGGACGACAAATCCCTCCACTACTGTACCTCCCGCCTCCAGTTTCCATCTCCCTACTGCCCCATTGCATCTCAAGTAGCAATAATATAAGACTTATTGAAGTACTTAGTAATTGTCAATATGGGCTTGCTGGCTTAGTCGGGTGTCATTTTGGTCAAATTGGATGAAGAGGAGGGCGGTAAGTGGTTAGGTCAGATACGAAAAAACTAGGGTTAATAGATGCAGAGATAAATAATAAAGGGAGAGCGATAAGGAGATAGAGGGAGAGAGAGATAATGTGATATTCATTCTTACATATATACGAATTCAAAGGTAATCTCGCGCGCACAACCTCTTTACATATAATCTTTGTTGTGTGCATCGCAGTTTGAGGAAACTATGTCTAGTAATTTGGATTCATGACAAGTGAACCACACTAATAGCCTTGTGTCTAACTCAGTTAATGCTTACGAAATAAATATATTACTTTTTCATTTTAGTTTGATAAGTTATAAATTTACAATGAAAGTTATTTTAAATTAAAATTTGACGATCTTAACAGTAGCAGTCAGAATAAATAAAGACTGTATAACGTCATTTTTTTTAGTTTGGAATGTATGTGCACTTGTCTTGATAAGCCAAAGTCAAAATTTTGGAATTTATCTTGACTGTCAATGGTACCGGGTGGAAATTTGCTACCGTTACAGCCAGTAAGCTGGATTTGCGTGAGATAGACAAACAGTGAAAGACTAAATAAAATAGGTAGATGGTTCTTTTTATTGTATTTCTCTGAGTGAGTGTGTCTATACGGGATTTGTACACGTGTCTGTAGACCTATGCAAATTTGTGAATGTGACAATCTCCGTGCCATTTTTTTCTGTCTCTTTCAAAAGAACTTTTTATGAATGTATTCCTGTCACCTCTCATGGCAACTATTGTGATTATGTTTGTTGTGGTAGGTGGGAAGAAAGATCTATCTATCTATCTATCTATCTATCTATCTATCTATGTTTGTTCGTGTTTATGTATAAGTGCATATATGTGTATGTAAGTATTATGAAAATTATTTTGTATATATAATATATATATGTATATGTGTGTGCGTGTATGTGTGCGTGTGTTTTTGCATTAAAACTTTAAATGTAAAAATATAGTTTTATGCCTGCTGATAAGAATTCTTAACATATCTATAAATAAATTTGCAATTCGGCGTGTGTTTACTGTTTTTTTGCAAGATATATTATTACATATAAATATATATACATTTATGTGTATAAATAAAGGTATTTTTATGTACAAACTTACGATATAAGCCCAGACATTGCCTGTAATAAAGAAGTTATGTTTTGTCAATTTACCAAATAATATCTTGCAAAGATATTAATGTTCCAATCTGTCTACAATAAGCATTTTTCAAATGATTGTTGTTTATGCTTTCAATTTTATTTAAGACGAATTATCTAGACGAATTATCAAAACCAGAAGATGAACACAAAATAGAAAAGTACTTTTACAAATTAGAACTAAGCACATATATTTGATGGTTTGTGTTATCTTCTTATGGAAGCGTCGCGCTACAAACATCGGTCAGAAAGAATTACAAAATAAATACTGTCACCAAATTCGACAGAAGAAATAAAATAATTATGAATTAAAGGCAAGAAGAACGATGAAAAAAGCGAGAGAAAAAAAGAAAAAAGAAAGACAGAGACTGGAAGGGAAAAAGAGACAGAAAAATGAAATAAGATGAAAAGAAGAGAAAAGAAGAGAGAAGATAGATAAGGAATAAATGTGGATCGTAAGAGAAAGAGTTAATAAAAAGAGATAATAACAGTGGGAAAAGACAGTGATAATTAAAGGAAGACCATAGAAAATAAGTAAAGAAACGATGAAAGAAACGCTACAATAAAAATAGGTCACAAATTAGATTTGATAAGTGACAAAGGAGAGATAGTAAATGATAATGGCATGAGAGTAAATAGTAAAACGATTGGCACAAGAAAAATGTGTAATAAAAGGAAATAAGGAATAAAAAATATATTATTTGGAATAGGCTATAAATAAAATTGAAGAAAACTTCACGAAAAGTTGAAATATAATAAAGTCAAAGAATTAAAAGAAAAAATATATGAGCGCCGCAATTAGAGTTGTAGAGATGAGGAAAATAAGTAGAAATATTCGAAGACGATAAGAAGTAAAAAAAAAAAGCAAAAGTCAGATAGATAGATAGATAGATAGATAGATAGATAGATAGATAGATAGATAGATAGATAGATAGAGGAGTGAAAGAGTAAAGATAAAAGAAGGAAGGTGATGGTTGAAAGAAAATAAAAAGATTTTTAGAAAGAATGAATCATTAAGAAAACTCGAGGAATTGTAGAGCCGATATAAACTTTTTTTAATCATATCAACGCACGGAAGGCATTAGAACCGCTAAGACACAATGTGTTACTGAGTGTGAAAGAATAGGAAGAAACAGAAACATTTTCAAGGAGCAAGAACAAAAGTTAGAAAGCATGGAACAAGAAGAGTGTTCCACAAGCGTGAAACGCGAGAAATGATACTATTAGCATAGAACTTACGGTTACATTTAACCAATTAAACTGTGAATTGATGATACCACCAATAGAGCACTGCTACTGAGAAAAATGTAAGTGAAGAATAAAAGGATAACGTTGAAGAGAAGGTAAAATATCGCGTGACAATAAACAAAAAATTAAAGATATGCAGTCGAGATAAAGAGAGGAAAAGAAAAGAGCTTGTAAATAGTAGAAAAATTCAAATGATACCCCAAAGAATGAAAAGAATTTTTAGAAATAGTAGAGAAAGAGCAACCAGTAGGGATGAAAAGGCTGGAAAGATAGAAAAATATGAGAATTGCATAATCTTAAATTTGGAATGTGCTCTTAATAACTATTTATGTTCGTAAACATCATTATTACATGTACACAGTGGAACTGGAAGTTCCTGACTGCAAAATTTGACAGACTTTTTTCCTGCCCCCTATTCCCATCAGACACAGAACTGAGCATAGGTAGCTTCTTTAGAACATTATATTCTAAAAATGCCTGTAGCACCTCTGTCAATACTTGCCGATTTACATCAGATCAGTAGTCAAGCTACTGATAACATTGACTCGGGATGAAACGTCTGAGACGCAAATTGCTTTTGTCCAGGGTACGCATCATGACTTAAAGATCTAGAAATGTTGTAGACGTAGATGATTTAATATGGAACAGACAGATGGAAGGAAATTTTTCAAAAACTGAGGAAAGAAACGAAAGAGAACAGAAATAAGAGGTAAAAATAGATAGAGTGAAAGAGTGAAAAAGATAAATCCTAGGACAAAAATGTGAAAATGGGCAGAGAAAAGAAGAGAAAAGAAAGTACCCATTAATACAATGATTGATTTTCAAAGAAGCGATATCTGCGACAAAATGTCTGTAAAGAAACGATTGATTATAATAAATAACAACATATTAATAGCCATGGATTTTCAGTTGTCAGATTGGTATAAATGATTAAACTAACATAATCATATATATATATATATATATATATATATATATATATATATGTTTAATCATATACCAACTTATATATATATATATATATATATATATATATATATATATATATTGGTATAATTGAAAATATTTATGTTTATGTATAATTTAATTGAATACAGAGAAACCGGTAAGACGCCATCTGTAAAGACATAAAAATATCTACGGCTGAGCATTTAGTATTAGTATTAAGTAATTATATTCAGACAGATATCTTTACCTATATTGATATTTTATTGGCATATCTCGGTTTTCTCATCATTTTGCAGCATAATCTATTAGCCTAATTATTTTTCAACGTGTATCTTGGCTGACAAAATAACCAGATTGTATTCATTCCAATTTACTTTTATAGTTGGAAATAGATCCAAAGCAATTTGATTAATAAAACGATGAAAACTTGCTGCATTATATATTTCGAAATATGAAACTACTAACACACTAATCTCCTACGAACAGGTTTTAAACAGGTTAAGTGTAGTAATATCTTGTCGAAAAAAATAAAAGAGCTTTTCGTTATATTTTTCTTTGGACAGCAAGTAATAGCGAAATTACCTGAATAATTTGTAGCCGACCATTTCTTCTTAGAGTAATTCGTGTCAATACAAAACAACGATTCAAAGGGATTAGGAGCAAGAAGGGATTATGGTTAGAATTTATTATACTTCCAAGAGAACAACATTAATTTTGCAATAGACAAATTTGATTTGTCTCACTATTAATATTTACGCAGCCTACACTATTTCGGCACATACTGATAAAAAAGATTGTGCTTCTTTTTTTTTTTTGAAATTCTGGATTTTACTAGCGTTCATATAAGCACTTGGATCCCTGAGTAATCTATTTTACCCACAAACAGTCATCTGCGCATTTATTTCTACGCAAGCATGAATAGCTTTAAATGCAGGAAAATTAAGATTATTTTTATGCATACATTTTTATCTTAATAACTTCAAAGTCTTTTGCTGTTGAAACTTAAATAAGTGATACTATAAACATTAGAAATGATGAGCAAAATATACTGCAAACTTTGGGCAAGATAAAGTGCTTTAGAAAGTTGTCAATCACAAGCTAGAATTAAAAAACAAAATGAATTTGACAACATTAAAATATGAATATACTTCTCAGAATTTTATCTGAAAATTATTCAGTTCAATTTTTAAACAGTATTAATAAGAATAACAAAAATTAATTAATACATGATGGATCGAAAACAAAAAGGTCTGTTAAAAGCCTTAAATACTGGAAAGGTAGTCGAATTATGATTCAATACATCATTAGATATTTCAAAATATATAGTTTGAAATATCCCCTAAGAATATTCAGAGTACGATGGGTAACTTGTCGCCATTTTATATTATATATTTTGTACATGCCCGTTGTTTGTTTTTTATTTTGTCGACTCCACAGTATATTAAGGTCAATTAGATTCCGCCTGTGATTAAAAGAGCACCATGACGCAATTAACTCCGCCAGAAATTTAGAAACGGCATGCTTTAATGCTTGACATTCGTGCCGGAAACTAAAATATGAAAATTTAAGAATGAGCAGGTGTCGATTTGAGAACAGTGCAGAAAATTTAAAAAGAGTTGGATGGGTCTAATGGGAATTACGAAGGTACGGCACATGTGAAAACTCATTCTAATCGTTCTGATAAAAGTACTCCTGAATTTGATGAGGGTCTCAGATTCAATACGGGGGCCTATATAAAACACCTTAAGAAGGTAGTGTTTCCCTGGGCCAAGAGAGTGTCTGCAGAAAGAAGACCATGTTTCTGGCAACAGCACTCTGCACCATGCCACACAATCAGGAGTCCACAGTCAGACAATTTCTGCAGCCACATCACCCCTTACATCTGTTCACCTAACTTTCCAGACTGCAACTCCTTTGATTATTATGTGTAGGGTGCAGTTGAATCAAACCTCTCATTACACTAAATAATTATGGCAGCATTTACAAACTTAAACAAAGGTACCGTTCAGAAGAAATGCCACAATTTCTGAAGTCATCTGGAAACCGTGATTGAAACCCACGGCAATTTTACTGAATAAATTTACTCTTTAGTATTTCAATATATATATTTTGTAATTTTGGTAAATATATCTGTTAAAATGAGATGTCAGTGTTATTTTACATTTTTGCATAATTTAGACGACAGTTTATCCATCGCAAACTGTATCATCAATAGATAATTGTACAAATGACAATTGGAAGCTTTGTTGTCATCTTCCGGAGGAGAGAGGGACATATTAAAAATAACAGGAAAATTAAATAAAAACCAAATTAAACTGACATGATTCAGTCCTCATAAGAATAGTCCCAATATTAGTAAAAGGTTTAAAATTGAAACTGCAATAAACACAAATTCAGTACAATCGACGAAATACAAAAATATAGTTTATATATTCTTGGTGTATCAAGAATACTTTTACAAACTTTGGGGGCGGGTTCCTCACATCAAAACAAGGATAAATTCCATATAAACTTATGTCCACAAATACTTCGTTTTTAATTATAAAGTTTAAAGAAAGTTTAGGGTAGATGGCGCTGTGTTGCCATATAGACAATTTTACATTTGTTATTTGTGTACATTTATGGTTATTCTGAGTTCAATGTTTAATGTGTATAGTAGTAAGTTAGCTGAGAACTGTTCCATTCAATAATGGAAGGATATTCATATCATGAGCAAGCAGATACGAATTTTACATGGCCTGCACGTTCCTCGGACGTTCCTTTGAATTTTTATCTTTGGAGCAACCTAAAATTTTCTTTAATGCATCAGGCATTAATAATGCAAAGACGCTTCAACAACGTATCATGGAGGCTTGCAAAACCATTCGAAACTGTCCCCCAGTTAATGATCCCACAGATGCATGTGTGTGTGAAGCAAGCGGAAAACATTTTGGACATTTACTGAACTGCTGTGTTGGAGTACAATGATGGCATTTTAGAGATATGTTTAAATGGACATTTTACGTTGTTTTGGTGTCAGAAACTCGCCCCAAAATGTGCAAAAGTATTTTTTGATTGTATCTTGGATTGTACATTCAACAGTGTATACGGTAAACTTTAAAGTTAATAACTCAAAACCGAAGACTATGTGCACTTATGTTTATACGGACTTGTGTCCTTGTTCTGGTGGAAGAAAGCCATCTGCAAAGTTTGTAAAAGTATCTTTAATACACTCTGTAGATATAAGATATATATATATATATATATATATATATATATATATATATATATATATATATATATATATAAAGTTATAAAGAGCTTATATATATAGCGTTTCAAATTATTAACATGGTAATTTTTTTTTATTTTGTCCAAAAACTAAGGGTCAAGAAATATTCAAAGTAATTGGAAGATATCACCAAACGGGGAAAAGATTTGTTGCAGATCCTACGAAAGTACATAAGAGGGCCGATATGGGTCACTCAAGGGTTATTTCTCGATGGTCCTTTGTAACGAATAAAACGACCAGACCAGAGGAGCACTTTTCAGGAGCGTTGGAGAAGCAGCATTGTCCAGAAGTATTTAGTATTTTCTGAGAAATGTCGGGACATTAGTGATACCGGTGACACAGTTTGAAATGGGCAAAGAAGAACATGAATGGTGATTTCTAGCAAAATCTGTTCAGATGAAAGTCGTCCAACACTGGATAGCCCTGATAGTTAGAGCAAAGGTTGGATCGTAAATGGACGGGATCGTCATCAACGCTTGACACTCCAACAAGAAGGTGGAGGTATTATGAGTTGAGCTGGTATTATTGGAGGTACAAGGTTGGTCCGTGGAGATTACCTGACGTTACGAAAATAACCGGAGACGCTTATATAGCCTTCCTCAAAAAGCACCTGGAATATTGACTAAAAATCAAAGAATCATCTTCAGAAAATCCATCACATTTATGCAAAACAATGTTTCTTCACATTCAGCGCATAAAACTACGGAGAAATTAGGCTTCTGTGGGCCTCGGAAGATGAAATGGCCGATCAAAAAAAAAAATAAAAAATTTGGAGCATTCTAATGCAACGTGTTTATAAGAATGGACGGCAATTTCGAAGCAGAGATGACTTCTGGCAGGAAAAGGTCAGTGTTTTGCGATAAATTACATCAATTGGAGTATATCAAGAAATTGACATATTCGATGGATCAGAGCTTCTTCAAATTATTTGGGAAAAAGTTCACATATTAACCAAATCCGCTATAATTGTTTAGCTTTCTTTACTTTTTACTTAGATTTAATTTCATCTTAGTTAATGTATTTATTTATAAAAATCAATCAATGAAGCAATAAACGTGCTATTTTATTTTTACAGGTTTTTATTACACCTCGCTAACAATTGGACCCACTAATAATTTTAAGTAAATTAGGTAAATGATCGTAACTTTGTCCCTTTTTTAGAACCTTACATTTTTTACAAAGCAGGTGTTTATTTATGTTGTCATAATTTAAAGTGCAATTTATAGATTATATATATATATATATATATATATATATATATATATATATAAACTATTTAAAACACTAAATAGCTATATATATATGTATATAAAATATATAAATGAATATATATAAAATAAATAAATGAATATATATACATATATGTAAACTAAGTAAATAAATGAATATATATATATATATATATATATATATATATATATAAACTGATTTATGTAATATTAAATTTTTCATTTTAAAATTTTGTAACGATTGCTTACCGCTAACTAAAATCAAAACAACATTTTTTATCAAAATTTCGAACGTGTTAAAAGGGATTAAATAGTGTTAAAAATAATTAAAAATACTTTGAGCTTTCCTCTTAATAACAACATAAACATTTTGTTGGAAAAAGTTCTTGATTATAAAGTTTAGAGCATTTATTATTCATACTATGGTGTTTTTATGTTGTCAAGCTGTCAACACATTTCAAATACGATAAAAAGTTTAGAAAGTTCAACACTGTGTTTAAGAAATATTCTTATTCTAAATTTCATACTTTAAATAAGTAATACTTGTGTGAATCAGATTAATTTCACATTAAATCTGCTAATTTTCCAAAAATTATGTCACAGATATATATTTTACTTTGCAAGATTTTTAAAACCGAGTGTTAACTTTTTTTTACAAATGTGTCGATCGCTCAGTAGTGTCCAAAAAATTAAATTATATTATTTATGTATTTCAAACAAAAATTATATTGATCAGAATCTAAAGTTTTTCAATTTTCTTTTTAATTAAAAAGAAAATTGAAAAACTTTAGATTCTGATCAATATAATTTTTGTTTGAAATACATCAGATTTTTGTGCTTACTAGAAATAGTAAATTTAATCGTTTAGCTTTCAATTAAAACTAGAATAAAAGTTTCAAGAATTTTTTTTAATTTTTAAAATTTCAATTTAAAAATTAGTTATAGAAAATGAGTGGAGGTACCTATATATATATATATATATATATATATAGTGGAACCTCGGTTCATAAACTTAATGAGTTCCTGGAGGCCGTTCGTGAGCCGAAATGTTTGCAAACTGAAACTCTATAGGTATCAATATAAGATAGATTAATTCGTTCTCTGTGTGCGTATATACATGTGCGTAAACCTTAAGCATGGGAAGCAATTGGTATTTTTACCTGTATAATAGTTGAATGAAATAGGGAAATATATGAAGAGCTTGGTAACCAAACAGATGTGTACATCTATCCTTAGATGCATTAATGTATTTGTATATACTTTTCTTGTCTACTTTTTTCAGGGTGTTTTTATTTAAGTTTCTCAACTCGTATATGTGTCTGTTTAAACATATACGGCTTGTCACACGAAATTTTGCCAATACTCTTTGATAGTTTTGCGCTGTCATTGTCGAAGACTGAAACAATGTCAAAGAAACCACAACAGAAATTTGGAAGTGAATTTCATGTTTTCAAATCTTTGAGAGTTAAAACATTTTGTCATCATGCCAATTTCATGGATTATCTGGAGAGAATTAACTTATTTAACTTATTCAAAGCATAGTCTAATCCTCTCTATCTTATATATTGAGTGGACCCAAATTTTGAATCGACATTGACTCTCTCTCTCTCTCTCTCTCTCTCTCTCTGCTTCTCTCTTTACACACACATATAGAAAAGTTAGTCTGACGATCACCTTGAAGCGTAAAACTGTAGCCAGCATGCAATGTTGGTACCTATGTTCAGAGTGTCTACATTCAAAAATACTTTATTTACCATACTAAGCAGTAAATTTTAAACAAAAACTGGGTTGTTATATCATCATTTGTTATTGTTAAGACATGTTTTATCCTAAGATGCGACATGTATAAAATATTTCTATCTACCATTATTTATAAATAATAGTTTCGGTGTTTTTGAGAATTTCAGTCTTATACCGTGTCTCGTATATATTTAGACAAGAGCTGTGTCGGTTTTGACTATCAACATATTCGTCTCTGTTTTCTTTTTGTTCATGTATAAATAGACAATTACCGCATCAACAAACATTTCTTGCTTATTTCTATTTCTATTATACGACATCTTAGCAAATAACTGAAATTTATAGGAAAAACTTAATAAATGTTTTCAATACAAATAAAACAATCATGTATCCTCTACAATAATCTGTATTTGTCTATAACATTTTACCCCAAAATACTTTTCAAGAAAAATCAACAGTTAAATCTTATAAATGAATACGTAATTTGAATCCTCTGACAAATTCCTTTCTTTATTTGTATAGAAATGCAAAAAAAAAGTCTATGCATTTCTTGTTTGTTAATTTAATTTTCGTTTCCAGTATAATTTCCCCGAATAAATGTTGGTATATTACTTTGAACTTTTCTAAATAATTGACTTTTTGAACACGTATTACAGTAACTTTTTTATGATGCCTTTCCTGAAACATTTACTTGGTTTCCATTTGATTCTGTATTTATCGGTGTGCGCGCATATCAACCTACTAATGTTTCTGTGTCTACGCAGCACTTTCAGTAGAGCATGTCCTCTCCAGACATAGTCACTTATTTAGCGATTTACTTATCAGGCGCAAGGCGTGCAATAATCCTATTATATTTGTCAGGCAAGATAAGAGGCCATCATTTTTTATTTGGGTGGGTAGGGGGTTATCATTCGTATAGCTGTGTGAAGTATAAGGACCTAAGGATGGGGCGCGTTCATTTTTTACATCACCCATACCTCTTATATTGGATATCGCACGTTGTCACTCAGACAGTATGTATATACACTCACACATACAAGGTGCGATAAGTAAATTGTTGCCATTTTTTACTTTAATATCGCAGATGCGCGTTGTTTGTCTTTTTAATTTGTCGGCTGCACAGTGTAGTAGGGTCAGCTGGGCACCGTCTTTGAGAAAAAGAGCACCATGACGTAATTTACTACGACGGAAAATATCGAAACGAGATATTGTACTGCTTGGAATTAGCTCTAGATGCTCCAATACGAACATTTCAGAGTGTTCGGGTGTCGAGCTAAGAACAGTGCAAAGAATTCAGAAAGAGTTTGCTGGGTATAATGGTGATTATGAAGGTATGACACCTCGGAAAACTCACTCTGATCATTCTGATAAGAAAAGAACTCCCGAAGTTTTAGGTGAGATCCAAGTCATGATTGACAACGATCCCTCCTAGTCAGTCAGGTTCATAGCCAGGGAGGTAGTGCTGTCAAGGGGGTGGCTGTTGAAAGACTCCCCAGACTGCAATCCCAATGATTATTATGGAAGGGCTCAGCTACGCCAGAGACCAACAAAACTCCTTGTAACACGGAAGATGAACTGAAGGCAAGGATTATGGCAGCAGTCACCTACTTAAGGAGACCGCCCAGAAAAGTTGTAGGAAATTCCGAAGTCGTCTAAAACCAAAGGCAATTTTATTGAATAAATTTACTAAACATTCCAAAATATGTGTAATTTTGGCAAATATATCCGTTAAAAAAAATATTAAAATATTTGCGAAATTTAGATAATAATCCATACACCGCACTATATCTATCTATCTATCTATCTATCTATATATATATATATATATATATATATATATATAACATTTCCCAACTAATAATCCTCTTAGAAAATATTTTAATAAAGATACAGGGAAACTTACTTATAGATGCACTGATAATCTTGATATGATAATATAACACGCAATAATAAAATCCTAAAACAACATTATGATTTTAATTATAACCAACTTAACATAAATAATGAATAATAACACAATTTCCTGCAATTGTCATAACCCTTTGCAAAATAAATGCTTTAGAGATTCCATATTATACCAAGCTACCATATCCACTACTGAAAATCTTAATCTTACCAAACATTAGGTTAAGAGGCTCATCCATTGTTCCCTGTTTAGGATGTCGTTTCCGACTTTTCTTTTTTCCAATCTTCTCACTTTGGTTTCTTTTTTTTTCAATTGGAATAGATAGATCTATCTATCGCCCAGTTCACACTCCACCCACGTCTATTGAACAGGTCAAGAGGCTCATCCCTTGTTCCCTGTTTAGGATGTGGTTTCCGGCTTTCTCTTTTCCAGTCTTTTCACTATTACGTAGCCCCCTGCACATCAGTAGCGTTACCGCCTTGCTCGGGGTGATACGATTAAAAAAAAAAACATTACATCGGATGTACTAAGAATAATTTTAAGTTTCAATTTTATCAGCATAACTTATCTTTCAATAATAAAATATATAGTAATTCTACTTCTCTCTCTAAGTACTACTGGCAATTGAAAGATGCAAATGAAACTTCTACAGTTAAATAGAGAATATTAACTAAAGCTAGAATATGTAAATAGTTACATGAAATGTTTCCTTTGCTTACAAGAAAAAAATCCATACAACAAAATTCCCAAAACTGACTTATATAATAAAATGACTAATTTTTGCCACTATAGAATTTTTTATGCTCTTAAAAATTTTTGAAATTATCTGTATTTTATCTCAATATTTTACTATTTTCTCCTTTTATTTTACACCTTAAAATTTACTTATCTAGCTGGTAATTTTTGCATTAATTGGATTTGTTCACAAGTACAAATAAAAGAATGATAATAATGCAAATATTACAAGTTAAATAAATAAATAAAGAATTTATTTTTATTTGTATTCTAATTTTTTAATTTTAATTTTGATTTATTTTTCTATATTATTCTTATCCTTTACGTTGTTTTTCATTTTATTCTATATTTACTTCATTTTATTTTATTTTTTATTTTATTTTATTTTTTCCAACGTTTCCATTTTTTTCTATTACTGGTCTTTCTCCTTTCTTTCTCTTCTCTCTCCTTTTTTCTTTTGTTCCTTTTAACTTTTTTCTTTTATGTTTTTTTTTCCGGTCTAAATTTTTTTACATATCTGGCTTTTTTCAAAACATTGAAACACCACTGTCTATGAGTCGTACACACACCATTCATTAAAATGTTACAACCTCCCACTCCACTTAATTCATTTCATTGGATGACCTCTTTATTCTTATGATTTTATTTCAATATTTTATTATTTTGCACTTTTTTATTTTATTTGAATTTTTAAAATCATATTCATAAATATTACCAAGTAAATTGACCACATTTTACTGTTTGATGATGGTGTGTTAGCACCGAAACTTTATGCCTACTAAGTTACAGTATGCAATAATATTTATAATAATAATAATAATAATAATAATAATAATAATAATTACCATCTATCTATCTATCTATCTATCTATCTATCTATCTATCTATCTATCTATCTACTTGTATATAAATAAGAAGTTGCACATTCATATGCTTAATCATACATTTATATATGTATACATGCACACTCCCTTTCTCTCTCTCTCCCCTCTCTCTCTCACTCTCTCTCTCTCTATATATATATATATATGTGTGTGTGTGTGTGTGTGTGTGTGTGTGTGTACATATATTCTTCATTTGTAAACGAGTTATTACGCGACCTAGTTTTCTACCATGTGGTGTCTTCAGGCGATTTGCATTAACTGATTTTACCGTTTACCGCTTTTACCGTAAGAATGTTCATGAAATCGAGTTTTTTGAACGCTCACGTAACGGGTAATTTTGGACGCGCAATTTTTAAAATTACAAGACGTTATAACGTTTTGATCCATGGTTGTACGAATCTAATAGATATTTTTTTGTTTGGTTACACTTAGTCATAATTTCTGTTCTTTTATTCAGTAATTCATTTTTGTTTGGGAATAGCATAATCGTTAACTTTTTCTGGCACAGTCTACATATTTTCCACCGTTGTAAGGCTTGGCTGTTTTCGCTATACTCCACGTTATGTCTGGGTCTTTTCCATATTTTAATTTCAATTTAAACGCTTCCATCAAACCTTTTTCAGAAATTGATGGGTAAAAGTTTTTTTTGTCATATTTAATGAATGGATATTTATTTTGCATTGGATTTTTTGGAACCTGGAAATGCAATCACTTCTGTTCTTTTACTGGTTAACTTGAGTGGCTGTTCTTAGCAAGTCACAAATATTTTTTAATATTTGATGGCTTATTTAGCCCACTTCAGTTTTTATTTATTTATTTATAAGTCGGTATGATGGGTTGTTGGGAAAGCTTGTCTGCCGGTTGAAATTTGTATTTTTTGGCTTAAATTTAATTTATCTGTAATAATTTTAGCTTTCTTGTTAATATTTTCAATATAGGATTCCGGGACTTTTAAATGAGATTTTATGATTTCTTCATTCATCATTTTCTCGTATTCCTTTGGGTTTATTTGATAGATGTTGTTGGATGTGTTTCCTTTAATAAGGATATTTTGTTTTGTTTTTTTAATTTTTTTACTTCAGTGTTTAAGAATTTTTGGAAGTTGTTGTTGATTATTAAAAATTTTATTTGGTTTAATATTGCAATCATATCTTTATCAAATTTAATTAATTATTTGATTAAAGAGGATAACTCGTTAGTTTAATACGTAAATATAAATTACTCACGTCTTTTTCTTTTTTCACTCTTGCGTATTTTTTTAGGAAGAATAATGCTTTCCCTCTTATCCTGGTAAGGAACTGTTCAATTCTTTGTAATAGATGCAACATGTATTCATTCCGGTTAGGTATAGGTATATTTTTCAGTGAATGCGATATTTTTAATTCCTGCATTGTTTTTTGTTTTTTTGTTTTTTTCGTTTTGTTTTTTCTCGTGCGTTTTTTCGTTCTAATATATATATATATATATATATATATATATATCCCCGGGATTAATGTATCTTTCAAATTTTAACTAAATAATTTGATCAAGGATTGTGATATATGGCATCTATCTGTGTTCGCGATTTTATAAATTGCTACATTTTTATGAAGTAGATATTGTGTATATAATTCATACTGATATATATGTAAGTGAAAATATAATTTTATTCAAACCTACAAGCATACAAATATGCGTATGTATGTGTGTGCGTGCGTGTGTGTGCGGATGTGCGAATTTTTTTTTTAAATCATTTCACCCCAAGCAAGGCATTCCACTGCCACTATTGCGCTTGGGGCTACATGGGGGAAATAGAAAGAGTGGTTAGATATAGGAAATGTCAAAAGTGGGGTGATAGATAGTTGAGTGGGTGGGAAGAGTGTTTGAAAGAATGGAAGCGAGTTAGTTTGTTAGGAGGTGTCTATTGACCTTACATTTAAACTCCTGGAGATTGTAGCCGTCGGGGAAGCAGTCATGTGGAAGGGAATTCCACAGTCGGGAAGTGCGAGAAAAGAAACTGTTGGAGTAGAAGTTGCGGTTGCATTTTATTGGTTTCACTGTAAAAGGGTGGGATCTAGTTGCTAATCTAGTATCTCGTGCAAATTCGAACCTAGGGGGCACCAGTGATCTAAGTTCATCGAAGCAGAAGCCGTGATAGTATTTATAGATGAGACACAGGGAAGCCACGTCGCGCCGGTGAGAGAGAGACTGCAGGCGGTCTGCTAAGTCGGCATCGATCACATTACAGACCCTCCGCTGTACCTTGTCGAGAAGCCAAAGGAGAGTAGCAGGGGCACCCGACCAGATATGGCAACAATATTCAATGCACGGGCGGATGGTAGATTTATAAATGAGAGATAATTTTTATTTCGCGCTAATTACGCAAAGTTGAATATATGCATTTCTTTTCACATAATCTCCGTAAAATGGTCCAACGGAAAGCACAGAAATTTTTCGAATATCCGGATTTAATGTTATAAACTATGGGACATATATATTGATACATGTAATGAAGAAAACCTCTAAGTACACATTGCCATCACATGAAAATAACTTATATTCAATACAATAGGGAACTAAAAATAAGAAGTAACTCAAGAAGTATAGCTGAAATGAGGTTTGTTAACACTTCTACGTTTTCATAGCGATCATACAATTTAATATAATTTGAATATATATTCACAAACTATTAAACCCATCTATAGGAACAATGTGAAATCATTTTTAAAAAACTAAATCGAAAATGATGCGTAAATGCTCTCAATATCAGTATAGACATGAAAAATAGAATGAGAATTTAAAAAAAACTGTTGACAACGCTCACTTATCCACATCGAAAGTTGACAGTAAATGTAAATAAAAACTGAATCAGACAAATTTTTCTCCTATCTTTATTTAAACTCTTACTCTAGAGCGGAAACTGAAGAAACAAAACTACACTCCGAGATGATAAAAGTAAAATAAACAATATATCTGAGAACTGAAGAAATTAAGAACATAATAAATTGCACATGGCTACACTGGTAACATTTAAAGAAAGAAAGAAATGTTAGTAGGGACGTAAAATATTAAAATATAATCAATTGTGTTGTCCGGAAAGTTCATGCCGATTTTTAATTATTCATATTCCAAACACGTTAGAACACGTAAAATTTATCGATAGATATAATATGCTTACATTTCCGATTATAGCGCATTTAAAACTATGCCTTGAGAAAGAAAGTTTAAAATTACTTAATTCCTGTCAATTTTGCATCCTTATAAAAATAAAAGACGATGCGGTGCATTTTAGACACTTGACGCTTTTTTATTACCGTAAAAGCAAACATTCCTCACAAACTACCAAAAAAGATATGTGCTGTTTACGGTGAGGTGCTTTAGCTGACCGAACATTACGGAACTGTTTCGCTAAATTTAAAATTAGCTATATTGATGAAGAACGCTTAGGCAGACCCACCCATTCGGTGACTACTAAATCAAGACATTGATTGAAAATAACCTGCATTATACAACGCGGAATTGGCAGAAACACTGAATTTATCAAAATCCACTATTCATAAACACATAGTGAATCTTGGGAACTCAAACCGCTACGATATTTGGGTACCACATGATCTGAGTGAAAAGAATGTTTTGGATCATTTGTAAATTTTTTGTATCAAAGCAATGAAAATGCATTGTTTTTATGCAAATTTAGCGGGTGATGAGAAAGGAATAATTTACAACACTTTCCAGCGAACAAAATCCTGAGGTAAGCGATATGAGCTAATATTAACCATCCTAAATGTAGGTCTTGATGCTAAGAAAGTCATGCTTTGCATCTGGTTGGATTGGAAAGGAATCCCTCTACTATAAGCTTCCGGGCACCTCGACGTGGTGTAATGATCAGCAAGCTTCTGCCAAGTAACCAGTCAATTCATTCTGAAAAGCACTGCTCGCAACGGGACGAACTAAAGGCAGTTATTCCAGAAAAAGCCTACAATCGGTGAAGAGAAAAGCTGTTGTTTTCCATCAGTATAATGTTAGACCTCACGTTTATTGGCGACCCGGCAAAAATTATTGCAGTTTGGCTGGGATGTGTTACCCTACTCACAATATTCACCAGACAGTGTTCCTTCAGATTTTCATTTATTCAAACCTTGCAAAACTAATCTCAATGGGAAAAAATTTAATTATTTGCATGACATAAAAAACTGTCTAATTAGTTCTTTATCGAGAAACCAGTGAAATTCTGGAAAGACTGAACCTTTAAGTTGGAGAAAAATGGAAAAAGTTTGTGCAACACAATTGTTCATATTTAGTTGAAAAAATATTTAATGGCATAATTTTGTTTTGAGTTCCTTTAAAAATCGTCATGGAATTTTTTTGAAAAATCTAATATAATGCTAAACGAACAATAATGCCTAACATGCAGTAAGCAATCCACAAAAATGATAAAACTAGCACTATTGAATTGAAACAATGATATATTTTGAAGTTGAAATAATAATACATTTTGAAGTGTGCTCAATTCTATCTACGAACAAATGTCAGAAGAACAATGAACTTTCCTTGAAAATAGGTTGAGTTGAATACATTTAGATAAAGATGCAGATTTATCTAATGCAGTTTACGAAATGAAGTGTTGTAAGCGTTAGCAATTAAAGCGAAAACTATCAAATAATAGATGCATCTGTTTCAGTTGATCATAAGGTGATGCTGAAGAAGAATGAATGATTATTACGAATAATATCGAAATTCTCGTTACAAAAAATGTAGAATGTGAAAGGTAAAATATTTTTCCAGTATCAATAGATCATTTTGAATTGCGGAAAGAAAAAATAAAGATCAAGGAAAAATTATAATCCTTGAGGCGTCGTTAAAACTGATAGGAATAGTAGAAAGAGTGCGAGATATTTGAAAAGACGAGTTGGAACTTGGTCCTCCGCAATAACAACCAAATACATGTAGCTGAAGATGCAAATTATAAAATATCAAGATCACGAATCCTGTGACACGTAGTAAAAATTGTGTGTCTTGGACAACATAACCTGACGGATTTCAACACTCGTCAGACTAAGAAAAATATTATACATTATACTGAATATAAAAGCACGTCAAAAAATTTTAAAAAAAGGAAAAGTAAGATGTAGCAAAAGTGATTAGGAATGAGTTGATTATTGGAACAACAGTTTTACTAATAATCATTGTATTAAAAGGAATGGTCTTTAGATATATCATGAACAATCAAGAAGCATAAAATAAAATCAAGAATAAGAGATTGCAGAGCATGAAATAGTGTCTAGGTTTGTACCTGATTTTATTACATTTAAATAAATGTAATAAAATTAAAGAAAATAATGAAAAGAATATCTAGGCAAATGTTCACTTGTGAACAATGTCTTGTGAATAGAAAGAAATAATAAATAAATTAACACAGAATTTGGTTTCAATAAGAAATTTTATTTTTCGTTGTGTTTACTTTTTCTTAATTTTCTAAATAATCTTTTGTTTACAGTTTCTTAGCAAAATCTGAAAATTCCAAACAGGTCAACCTTCTTAGCATCGCGCGCTGTTAACCCCATTGTTGGCGTTTTTAATTCCAAAACTCCATTTTTACTGTCCACTCCACTTTTCTTTCACACAAATATTTTTTATACACTCTCAGTTCTCACGGTGATATATCTCTCTGGCTGCATATAAGAGAAGTCGCAGTACAAAAAATTTACGTTACACATATCTACTAAAGATTAACTCACTTTTAAACTTCAAACATTTTCTCCCTTTGCCAGTATTCAAAGAATTGAAGATTCTGAAAGCTCAAACACAAAACAAGTAGGCCTACTAATCACAAAGTTTTATATGGCTTTTCAATATGCTGGGGTGGTGCACAACCCAGAAGAGATTTCAAATATTCTGATATTTGGTCAGATATGGAGAAATGAGCCAAAAAGATTTTCAGTCACCACTCAGTTTACTAATATTGAATAGTAAAGTTTTCGTAAAATTAAGCTAATAACAATCTAATAGGCTAGGTACGAACTTATTTATCAAGCCTCATGTACTAATAAAAACAATTTAATTGCCA